>JAMKCH010044100.1:0-114887 GCA_023653785.1 Ophioderma brevispina | reverse complement strand
AATGAACTGGTAAAATTTTGTCAAACTAATTAAAAACTAGCGTAAGCATTATGTTTTTAAACGTAGTAATAAATAATTTGAAAGTAGTAAAACAAGGTCGAAAAAACGAGGGTTAGAACTTTTACTACTGCACCCACCATGACGACGACGACGATGATGATGATGATAATGATGATGATGCCGATGATGATGATGATGATCCTCACTGTATGCCTGCCTCCCTTTAAGCTTCTTTTTACAATGACGGAATTGGCAAATCTGACGGCAAGCTATGACAGATGTAATGTCGCTTGCCAACGTTAGCCCAATGGATGTAACTTCAGAATATCCCGAGCAATATGTTGTGACCAGTATGTAAAGTTTTCGTGGGTCATTGTGCGGTCATCATCTTTGAGATTATTTTAAGATTGTCCCCCGATGGGAATGGAATTAGTAGATATAGGCAATCCCCAGTATTGTTATTTCTGTCATCCCAGGGGCGCTACAATATATACAGCTAGGAAAACCTTGACAAACCCATACCCACGGGGACGACCTGTGACTTACAGGAAGAAATAGGTCACTTGTACTGCAACACACAAGTCATTGTTCAAAAACGTAGTACACACACGCTCACATACACATATGACTATATGTTATTTGTTGTAAAGTAAGAAGGCAATATTAGCTATATCACTGAAATTTCATAGATATGATTTCAGCAATCAAGTAACCCACGGGACCCATTTTACCAAAATGATGAGCCACAAGGGTGGCTCTGAAGAACAGAATGGAAAAATTCAATTTTGATTGCAATCGACATTTAATTAATGATAATAATAAATATTACAGCCATTACACGCAAGTCCCAATGCGCTGTTTGCCCATTATTATCATTACGCTGCTATCAGGAAATCGTCACAATCATTTCGCTGCATCTAGGTGGCAGCTGACTAAGCGCACAACCCTATCAGCACTTAAATTGTAATATCGCCCATAACAGCTCTCCAATTGTCGCTTGGGTCGACAAGGCAATTGAGACTAAGTATCTTGCCCAAGGGCACAAACACATTGGCCACGACGAGGGCTGGCCACGGCGGGGATCGAACTCACGAGTCCTGCGCTTTTCCACTGGACCACACGAAGTTCTGCAAGGATTTGGGCAATTCCTTGCAGAACAACTTCCAATCAAATAACTGCATATACATCATTTTTATTTAAATAATAATGATAATACATTAATTTATTTGGTGATAAAATACATCTCAAAACGATATAAGATAAAACTATGATCAAGTCATCGACAAACTCCACGTTACGTAAAATGATAAAAGCGTTAGGTTGACACATGTCTGTAGTAAATACTAGCATTTGAATTTGGTAAAATCGGTTCTGCGAGTTACTTGATTTTTGGGTTCATATTTTACAAAATATTGAATTTACGTTTTTGAACCTTTCAGGGACAATAGCTAATAGTCCTATCTATTATATCCTCTTTTTCAAATAGATACATTGTGAGAAAGAGTTTTAGCCGAAAGATGTGTTAATTAAATATGTTTATTTGTGCTATACCTTCATTCAAGCATACAAGTTTAAGAGACCTTAGGCTCTATTGGTTAAGCACTATTCATGTGTAAATATACACACACTGGCCATAAGTATTGCAACATGCAGAAAAAGCAATTTATATTCACAAATTGATTTAAAATTTTATCAGGAGTTCTTGACTACACATTACGTAATTATTGTCAAAGTTGGGTTTTCAAACTGACGATGTTTCCCAGAATCAAGTGGTGCGACAAAAGTTTAATTTGATTTTCTTTATCCCTTAATATGGCGGGTTAAAGAAGCTGGCTAAAGATAACTTGTCGATTGTACTCCAGAAGGAATACAGGGAGAGGAACGTCAAAATGGCTGCCGAATAGTCGCTAAATGAACTTTACGAGTTTGTCAGGGTCTATTCTAAATGTTTAGGGCGAAAATTGGTGGGGTTGTAATGTGGACCGGCAATGAGATAATGTCAATAAAAGATTGGAGCACTTTCACCATCGTTGGACTCGGGAAATTTAATGGCAAGAAGGAGGAAACGTAGAACCCTTCGGAAAACAACTTTTAAATGGCACCGTTGACATTGTGCTCTTTGTTATGTAATGTGAACGCGTAATTTACACAAGATTTACGTAAACCACGTGAGTTATCATTAGAATTGCGTTTCAGGTGGCTCGGATTTCTCGAATATTTCGAAGACCACTGTCTTCCATTGACTTTATCTCGTTTCCGGTCCACACAACCACCATGATTTTCTCCCATAAAATTTTTAAGTAAACCCTAATGAACCCGTACAATCCATTAAGTGGCTGTTTTGAAGCCATATCTTTGTGTCTGTGTCCGTATTCCTTCTGGAGTGCAATCGACAAGTTATCGTTTGCTGTTCCTTTTATCCGCCATATTTAGGGAACGTGACAATCAAATCAAACGTTTTTTTCACTCGCTTGGATTTGGGGGAATAACATCTGTTTAAAAAACACAACTTTGGAATTTAAATACGTATTGAGTGGTCAAGAATCCATGGTATAGTTTGAAATCAATTGGTGATTATGAATTTCGTTTTCTGAATGTTGCAATACTTTTGGCCAGTGTGTGTATATGAAGCAGCTTGAAATAATTATAAATGAAAATAAAATTTAAGTTGCTTCTATCCTCTGTGAATCACTGCGATAAATAAGTACAAATGCGAGAGAAGTTTATGACAGCAAGAATATATTAAACGAGGATTTACTCCAGTTCATGCTAAATGTGCAAGCCGCATTATAAAAATTAGTTAATCAACTATGCAAAACAAGCTTTTGATGGATAATTTTAAAATACTTGAAATGATTCTTAATAATGCTTGACCTTGATTTTTTTTTAAAATTATTGCTGAGTCATCCCTAATGATAATTGTACTCAGTTTTCATTAATATTGGTTGTAATGCCATGCATAGTACGTCAAATGATCATTGCCATAATCAGTACTATGAATTAAATAGCAATCAATATTTTACTTACACTTATTTCTTTATAAAATGACGCCATCCTGACTTCACGATTCCTTCCACGATCAGAAAGGCAACAATTTGAGAGATTATCTATTAAACTCGTACTTACTCTTCCTGATGTAAAAAGTTCAGTAATTGCCTGTTTGGTAACACCACTATCAATATTAAATGAACACACGCGTCAATCAAAACAGCACTACAAGATAGAACTACGGTTAAAAGACGTCAATTAGGTGTTATGTGATTTGCCACTTCAAAACGATCTATTCATCTCTGCTTCGATATTAAGAAGAGTAGGTGAGATTGTCAGTTAACTGTCTATTGACATCGTCAAACCATTTATGGTCATAATTACTTGGGACACTTGACCTCAAGTATGCCATGTAAGGAAAATTTGTGAATGTTTAAGGCAAACATGTTTTGTTTGTCTAATTCACAACGTCTACAAGCCCCCCCCTCCGCCCCACCAATCAAAGTTGGGATACATATGTAGGACATTTGAAAGAACGTGCTTCCAGTGACCAACACTGATCCAGGGGACCGGGGAGTTCATTTATCATTTAACAATTAGGGAAGGTGTCCCAAAAAGTATGACCAAGATTGTTAATGTATTCATGGGAGTTTCCGTAACCTGACCCATCTGACACACTTTTTTTCTGACACACTTATGAATTCGGAAACCCTTCAAGGAATAAAGCACATGTTATTCCGTTAAAGGCTGACTCAGAGATTTCCTGAGGAGGGCGCCCTCAATTTAAAAAAAAATCGTGTTTTTTGCATGCACATAATGCTTGTCCATATACTAATCACTGTGTGAAATTGCTAAGCTTAAATCGAATTCCTTCATATAGAAAATCACAACTTTGTTATAAAATTCCGGATCCGGAATTTTTGTTATACACAGTATCCTATGGGACGTAATACTAAACATAAATGTTTACTGCATCAAAACGAAAATCCGATTCATCTCAAACTTCGGAATTGTGCATTTTAGGTTACTGTCTTTAGTTCTAGTTGACTATTTTTCATTATTACACAAATAATAATATTTCGAAATCTCTGAGTCAGACTTTAAGGTTTCCGAATTCATAAGAACAAAATGTGTCAGATGGGTCAGGTTACGGAAACTCCCTGTATTCATGTAAAACCACGCACAGCTAGTTTGAAAACTTACAAAACGTGTCCTTGTACAAGAAAATGAACAAATGAGACGGTTATAAATTAATTGATTAATTAATTGATTAGAAAACCCCTGTGCACTGAATAATGAAGGAAATACAACTATTTACATATAAAGCAAGAACAAAAGCAAATGCATATAGGAAAAGAAAATTAAAGTATCCAATAAACACATATTAGGATACAAAGAATGCATGACAAATTGTATTACTTTATTTACAGTCTAACTATAAGATAAATATCATAAACTACGTTACAATTCTATAACACGAATGTAATTGATTTGGCAGTGGTCACCGAAACAATTTATTCTGTCAAATTTATAAACCATTGATGACATTAGCGATATTTGTTTTGCATTAACCTTGGGGAAACTCAAGTAGGTTACGATTTTGGCCACGTTTTTGTGATTTGTTGATGACAAGCGACTTAGCTGTTTTTGTGTACGTGGGGTTAGCCGTAGTATTATTCCCCCCTCATGGCAAACTCGTGCTAAGCACAACGTACAAGTATACTAGGCTTAAGCATAGAACAATGCAACTCCTGTACATTTCTATGTTTCTTATGATCTGGATAAGACTGTGAAACCCCATCAACTTTGTACCCGTCAAAGCAGTTATCACAAGAAAAATTCATTCATATTTCAAATGGCATAATGTATTGTGGTGAGTTGCGATGCAGTTGCTACTCAAAATACTGCATCGCTGAGCGCAATAAAACCCGGGAGGGGGTGGCCAACTTGATTTATGTTTTGACGGGATCTACCGCTTCGACCAAGAAAACTTACTTAGTTCCGGGTAATTTCACCTAAAATGGCTTATTTGACTTTTTGGGTCATTTTTTTCCCTGAAATCGGTTATCCATGTCTGATGGTTTTATGAAGAAGTAATCCCTTTCTGCGGCAAGTCCCATTCTGGCTAATAATATTATGATTTTCACTTTTATTTATTGACTTTACATAATGCAAACATAAAATAATTACATAGACCAAATGAAAAGAAAAATACACAAAAATAAAAAAGCACCTAGAGCAATAATGTTAAACGAAGTTGCTCTTTTAGAGCCTGATATAAAAACATTGCTATATCTTTGTAAATCATGACCAATCTCTTTCCAATTTGCAGGTTATACACATTGTTTTTATGATATCTCTAAATCTATTGAGATTGTAACCCAAGCGTTATACTTGTAAATATTCCATTTACACAAGATTATGCATGAGGTTGTTTATTGCTTTCTGTTTTCTGGAAGGAGAAATACCGAATATATGTTCTTACTTGTAAATTGTATTAGAATTTCAACTAATCCATCTCCATGCTGGAATTTTTCTCCATATTTCACGGGGTACATGTTGAAATGAGATGGAGAGGGTTTCTTCGTTCTCTTCAGGTTACATAAGACATTAGTCCCATAAGTCCAGTTCTGGTACGGGCCTTAAAAGTTCGATTGTGCAACCACCGGGTGACAATTTTCCAATATATCAACCTAAAGGGGGTTTCCCCCTGACTAGGACTAGGTATGTCCGCCCGGAAAAGTTGCACAATACGCGTACTGCTTATTCAAAATTGGCCACCATTGTTTTATGAAAAACTGTTATTTGTAATTTTTCAAGTTAGAGTAGGATTTTATCCACGAACCAACGAATAAAGTCTACTTACCTTACCTGAAGTGGGCTTAACATTTAAGTGTCCAGATGGCCGCCGTATGAGGCATGTTTGTTAAATGTACTAAAAAACATTGCCAATAGATGGGTTAAGAATGCGAGTAATTTTTGAGAGCACCAAAAGAAGATTTATGACATTTGTTTTTGTATTGCGGACATGATATAACTCATGATGGCTGTGGTTATACCTGCCTTCCCGGGGGACATAAATTAACAGAAAAACCACCCCTGGCACATCTTTTCTTTTGGGGTCGACATAATAAGACCCATAACGAAAACTATTGATAACATTTTCGCTTTTTCCCCGCAATTTTCCTCTCGTACTTCTGGATAGTTGCAGACCACTCAACACCAGTTGACGCTGGGAATGAAGCTGATCTAGGCAAGTAGAGAGCGAGAAGGATCCTGTTATAACAAGGTCAGACAAGATAGCCACTTGACGTGCTCCAAGAATCTTGGGTCACCATATTTAAATTTTAACATTCTTCATCTAGACAACAATTTTGGACTCCTTTCATAGCATACTTTTTATTTTACTACTTGGGAAACACCGATGACGTCACTAATTAGTCCTTAAATACAGTCCCAACCCATTATATTATGATTTTATTGTGTCAGGTTTGATATGAGCTAGTGTCTTCCTATGAACTATTTATATATCATTTTAAACTATGTGTTAATGGCCCAGTTAGTAACCAGCTATAGTTACGGCACTCTCTAGGACATGTCAATACCCCCACTTTAATATTTTTACATCTTTTAAATGATTTAGGGTCATTATTAGAAAGTGTTGTTTAATAACGTCCGAAAGATGGGTATGGCTGCTTTTTCTTCCTGATTTAACGTACCACTCGAGCAAATCTAATCACCAACCGCCATCTGGACCTGGGGACATTTCAAAAACAGCCTGTACGTAAAAGATAATACATAAATTCTTTTTGAGCTCCCCCAAAATACACCCATGTTCTTATTTCATCAAACAGTGGGGTGCCATTTAAAGTAGTTCATTTCGCAACATATGCCTCCTTGCGGCGGCCATTATGGGACAGCCTAGATATTTAAGCCCCCTTCAGGCAGTTCAAAACTTGGTTTCGTGTAGTCGTGGATAAAATTTATATCTGTAATGAAATTATAATGGCGGTTTTACATAAAAAATGGCGGCCATTTTGAAATGGGCAGGACACGCTAACGTGCAGCTTTTCGGGGCGGAAACATACCTAATCCTAGTCAGGGGAACATCCACTTCAAGGTGATATATGGGAAAATTAATCACTAATTGGGTGCAACGAACGGAAAATCTGATGATGGCAGCTTATGGACTACATAGATTGTCGTTTCTTATGCTTATGCATATGAGGAAGAATTTGTAGCAAATATTCTGTTATTTTGCATTCGAACCAAACCAGCCTTTGTTCTGTTATTGTCCTAAAAGGTAATTTGTTTGTTGGAACCATTTCCCCCATTTTAATACAATATCAAAGTAAAAAGGACGAAAGGGTATTCTACTTCCAATACTTTTTCAGAAAAATGTATAATTATATTATTTAGGATTGACCTGATTGATCTACAATTTTATTATTATTATTATTATTATTATTATATTATTAGTGTTATTATTATTATTATATGTTGATTTAAAATCTTAGTACTTAAACAAGAAGCCTTCTGAATCAAAAAATCATGTACGGATCTTACTCCAGCATTATACCATCTTCGAAAATATAAAATTTATCCTCTAATTTGAAAAAGAAATCATTGTTGCAAATGGTTTGTTCGTGAAAATCATTTAAATTTACCAGGTGTTCAAACTCAGAAGGTGATTTTGGTGTTTGCCATCACCTTATTTACATTATATGCTCCTATGTCAAAGGTTACGGTACAATGAGAAAAAAAGGACACTAAATTGTACATCTAAAGAATAAGGTATGAGCCTTCTTATCCATGTTTACTTTAATGCATGGAAAATTCTTTTACCATTTTGGCTCTTCCAAATTTTATCTCATTCATCATTTGATTTTTTTAATTTTTTCATTACCTTTAATTGCAAATAAATTTAAACAAATCAGATTGTAATTTCTGAATGAAATCATTGGAGGGAGATGGATCCGTCAAGATCAAGTGATTGACAGATTAATGACTTATAAACTACGGTTATTCTACCCAATACTGACATATTTCTCTTTGACCAATGATCACAGATTCTTGTAATCTCTGCATATATCCTATCAAAATTGTATTTGGAATACTTTCTATTTGTAACGAAAGACCAATACTTAGACAATCCAACCAATTTTGTACATGTTTTTATTCGATAAGGACTATATTTTCTATTCCATATACAGATCACTTTTGTTTCGCATTCGTTTACTTTTAAACCTGAAATCCAATAGTACAAATCTATAACTTGTATTGCAGAGTTTAAAGAGTTTTCTGATCCATGTAAAGGTTGTATCAGCCAGCAGTATATTGGGACATTGTAATTTCTGCATTTCTTACTTGTATACCCTTTATATTATAATTGTCTTCACCAGGTTGGACATTATTTGCGCACAAAGTAAAATGATATGCAGCCTGTCTAAAAAAATGGTACAATCAAAAACCGATTTGTTTTTAATATTATATCTCAACATAAGTCATTTTGTCCATCACATTAAAGAGAAAAGACCAGGCTTTCCAGTGTTTTTTGTTTCATCTCATTTGCTTGTTTTAATCGAGAGATAACTCCAGTTTACTGTACTGCGGTACACAAAATCGAGTTTGTGCCACTTTCTGGTTGAGTGAAAACGGTGAAAGAATTAGTTAAACATAAGTTATTCACATTTGAACAGATATGAATTTAAAAAAAAAAAGGATTAACTTCATAAAGAAACTCTAAAAGATACGAAAACAGTTACGTAATGGTGGAAGTTATGATCAGTAAGTTCTGGCTTTAAGATAAAGTGACTAACATTCGGCATACTGTTGTTTCTTAGACATGTTAGAAGAGAACCATGAGCGTACAGCAACCTGGAGGAGAGAGTTTTTATGGTCTTGAAGTATCATGAAACGCAAATTCCTTTCAACACCTTGATACTTTGCTTTCAAATTCAAATTTTTATTAACTTCAACAATTAGTATTTTTTTTTAATTTTTAAACCATTTTCTTTTAATTTGGAGTGTTTATTTTGGTTGCAATTACATTCCTTCTGGCATGATTTTAACAAGATACCAAATTTGTTAAAAATTCAAAATTTCATATTTAACCATTTTTTTTCTAATTGTACCACTTTTTTGAGACAGGCTATATGGTGGACGGGCAACAATTTGACGACAACATTGCTTTATTTTAAATCTAGGGTTATGTGTTATGAATGGAAGCGCTGTTGTTTGAATACAATATTTTTTCAACGATTCTCCAAAATTAAACCAAGCATATTACTAGGGGTGGGCAAGTATGAACTTTTTTTACAAATCTTTTGTAAAACGAGCATATTCTATGGCCATTTTGGCTCCTGAAAACGAATCAGCAAGCTTTTTCATACAAGATAATTTTTTAGGTTGGTTCTGCGGAGTTTAAGTTTTGTACATGAAGTCTATGGGCTTTTCGGCTACTTTTGGAAAAACCAAAAACAAACATGATCTTCATCCTGGATTCTGCTAGAAACTCACCAATAGGTGCTTTATAGGTTTAGGCAGATAATCGTCAAAGAAAAAATAGCAAATTTATTCTCAATGGCAGAAAATATATATTTTTCCAAAATTCTCTTCAATTGAGGCAAGGCAATGCGCAGAACAACCAAAACAAGACCACTAGTTTGTGAGTGAGTGAAAATTGAAGGAGTCTATTGTTGTAAGTTCAAGCCTTTGTAACCAGTTACATAACTTGCTAATACCTGTGAATGGTACTGGGGTGTTTTCATACCAGCATGTGCATGTGTGGTACTATTATTAACATGTATAGTAGCAGGCAACTATTGTGTGTAAAGAGGTGTATTCCTGTTTCTATAAATAATTTGAACCAGTAGGTGAAAGTTGTAGCTGTGCTAATGAGTGACTACACGCCCTCTGCAAGGTAAAGACATTTTTTCTTTATTCTAGACAATCATGAACTTGGTTATTTTGGAAACCTATGGTTTTACAACATTGTACAAAGGGAGGCAATATACCTAGCATATGTGCATGTTGCATAGTTGTCATTAGTTTGTATGTGGCAAATATTGGCAAATAACTAATTTAACCTCAAAATCCCATTGACTTTATGTACAAAACTTAAAATCCATAGAACCAACCCAAAACTTTATCTTCAGTGAAAAAGCTTGCTAGATTCTTTTTCAGGAGCCAAAATGGCCATAGAATCCACTCGATTTAAAAAAAAGTTGTAACTTTCCCACACCTAATATTACTTTTAAAATAAACTTAAGAGAGACCGAAGGGAATTTTTTTTCAAAATCTAGAGGATATATCTGGAATATTTTCAAGATTTGTATAATAATCATATATTAATCGTTTATTTTCTCCAATATATCTCCATGATATAAAACCTTTTTGATTTTCGCTAATTAGCTGAGGCAGGACTTGCTTTAGTCTTTCTGCTATGGTTGCAGCCGCATTTTTTATGTATTATTGGCCTTCAGTTTTTCATAAAATGCCTAGGTTTGACACCCTTAGGTAATAAGCTAATGCTGTGTTGATGGTAATTTGCTATTTTCACAGCCATAATTATGGACTTGGTTAAAAAATATAAAATGTCAATCAAAAAAAATATTGTAAAAAAGTTTTTTTTTTTCATTTTTTGAAGATTGTTTAAAACTTCTTTTAATCGTAATGGATCTGGTAAAGTTGTAGGTATCGTTTCATCTGAATTGTGACGTCATTTCTATATATATTTATAAAATTTTTGAAATCGATTATATATACAGATTTCCTCATTTATTGGTATACATATTTTCATAGTATCTTTTATAATATTTCCTCTTGAGTTGTCAAATCCGTTCTGTTTTCTACAGTAATGAAGTTTCCCAGATTTGTTAACGGAGTTTTCTCCAGCTTTAAAAAGAATTTGGTAGGTTTTTCTTCCTGCTCTACTTGTTCCACCTTCGGTCTCATCATGTAACCCTCCATTTGGATTGTTCTGATTGCTATTACTTCGGAGCTCTTCTTCAACTTGTCCGTTGGTCTTTTTCGTGGTCTTTTTCCAATTTTCTACCAGGTTTCTACTGAATATGTAATTGTCCAATCTCTTATAGCCATCATAAATAGCTAAAACCTGATAATTTATTTGAAATTAAATTTCATCAATTTGAATATTATCTATGTTTTCTGGGTTATACGGAACAAATGCGTACAATTTCTCAGATAATACGTGATTATTCATCTTCCAATGTAAGGGCAGTTGCTGAATGGTCAGTTCAATAGACAGGTACATGTATTATGTCAGTATTGGCAGTAATGCTAAAGAGTTCTTGAAATAACAGAAAAAATGTAAACGTGCTTGTTTCAAAAGGTTAGTCCTCCTCCATGTGTATCTTTGTTCATTGGAGTAATGATGACGCCAAGGATCAACCAAATTGAACTCTTCTTTCATACACAGATCAGCTTTATGGCGTGAATGTAATTATAATTGTTTTCATTCTGTTTTGTGAAGTTTCTAATTTGTCTATAAAAATTATACATAAACTTAGTAAAAGAGATAACTTCTTGTCTTAGAGTATAATTACTGTACCCGTGGCTTCTGACAACACTCTTATAATATTAACTTATAAATAACGTGCTCCAGGTTCTCAGCACTACACTTATACAGATAGATATACACATAAAAAAGGAAAGCATCACGGGGAGGGGGAAATCTTAATAAGGCAAAACATACAAAGAACAAAAGCAATGAAAAATAAAGAAATAATATAAAAACTCCGATGTCCGTGGTGTCGCACAAAAGATTCACAGCACATTTTTGGAAGAGTGCCTCCAATTTGAGATTTTTGCGTAGGTAATTGTCTAGTAAATTATACCCGCGAATGGTGATGCTCTTAAGTGCTTATTTGTCATAAAAGAAAGATATAATACCCAATTACCAATGCGACCGTGCAATAATACACTTAAGTGACCAAGGGGTTTTCACTCCCGTACATTCCACACTATGGAAACACTTTCCCGACAGAATTTTTGCACGGAATTCATACCACATATAAAGGGTCATTAGACAACACCAAATCAGCGATAAAAATGAAAGTTATTATTTGGGCTGCAAATTAGGGCAAAACATTGTTTTCAAATATGCGAAAATTGGCCAAAAAGACGGAAAATTCCAATGAGCCTTGCACTTACATCAAACCTTTTGAAAACTTATTTTATGTTGATATATACTCTAGAAGAACCAAATTACAAATATATTTAACACAAAACTTGCAGTTGCAGTTTTAGACAATCCTGTATTTTTACGGGTGTTGCCAAATACACAGAGTTTGTACAGAAACGGTTTAGCAACCTCCACAATGAAACTGTTTACTTTCAGCACATAAAGGGTTAATTATTTTTATTGTTAGTAACAATTGTTTATTTACATGTATATGTGCAAATATCAGCAAAAAATTAGCTAATCTCAGACGACTTCCGTTAGTGCCCAAGGGGGTTCCATAATTAGCTCACTAACGGCTTGGCCGATTTTAATTTTTTTTGGTATGAAAAGAAGCGCATTTTAAAAGTCAGACAATTGCAAAAAAATCGACGAAAAAATCCCACGCGTAAAGCGGCCAGCGCGAAAACAAATTTGGGGGTCCATAGGAACCCCGTCTTGGTCACGTAAGTGTTAACTACTAGCTACTGGCTACTGACAAAGTTGTTTTCCTGCAATCCCTCCTTATATTTCACAACTGGGTTTTCCCATCTAAAACAGCCATTACAACATCATCATTCATAAACATAACTTAACACTACCCAATTGGGTCTCACACAAATGACTTCATATGCATTGCATCAGCTTACATTATGACATTATGGGAAACTACCATTTTGCAATCTAGAATGATCTCAATGCCTAAACAACTTGACTAATTTTCTAAATTTAGCATTTTGGGGAATTCTGTTCACCTCTTGCACAATATATTAAAAAAGCTAAGAACTTTTCCCGTGAAAAATCCCCTCTCTAGTTACATAGAGAAATGAAATAATATTTTTAATCCTCAAATCTTCTTATCATGGCCGCGTGTATCCATGATACGGACGCTCCTAACATGGCCCAGATGGAGGACAATATAACAATAGGGAACTGACTGATTAGGGGCAGAGACTTGGCACTAGCACCAACATTTCCCAGCCCAGTAGCCTTGAAGAAAGAAGCTCTTCACTTGATTACGGGGCGTTACAATTGTAGAGGAAGGAAAATTCAATGCCATTGTTGCTGCAGTTGAAGATAGTGGATTCCCGCTTCCAAATTGCCCAGCGCTCATAGAAGTAGTAATTTTATAGTGTCCTAACTTATGTTAGTGGCAGTTGTATCAGCTAGGCTGTCTGATTTGCTACAACCGGAAGTACAGATTTGTTTTGTCTTTACACCTTCTTTTATTTGTTTAAATCTGCACGTTCTAGTAAAGTGTTGACGATCAAACCAGGTAACCCAACCATGGTTTCAATCTCTTTTGGTAAATAGGTCTTCGCCCATCTAACCTGTCAAATGGCCATGTAGCGCAGATGATAGAGCACTCAACTTGTAATCTTAGGGTTACCGGTGTAAAGAAATTGAGTGTCCCACACGAGAGAGTGTCCTAGCTACCATAGCAACATGTACGGAATAAACCGTGACCTTGTATACGAGGCCATTTGGGTACAGTGCTGAAACAAACGATGCATACAGCACTCAATGGCGAACACAATAGACAGATGGGTGGTAGGACACTCAGTCACGCGGACACGGTAGTTTATGACACCGGTTCTAATTCCGCTTCTGTCAATTATCTCATCCGCTATTTATTTTTGATTATGATTTTTACGTTTCCATTTAAACGGTAGTTCAAGTGACAATTGCTTAACAACAATATCATTCAAATCTTTTCAATGAATTTCACTCGACGTCGTACTCAAAAGTGACGTTTGCTTATAAAGCACAAAATACTGGTTAGGTTTTGAATTATTTTGGTAAAGGTTTTACTATTGCATTTTGTCATCCACAACTATTTCTTTGCTCTTCTTGAATAGATTCTGAAAGATACAGCACAACTAGGGCACCATGTGCCTTCATGTGTAATAAGATTTGTGCTTCTTGGAATACTGGCATTTCTTCCTAGGATAGACACTGGTCGTAACAATAGATGTAATCTAGTCACTAGTCACGTTCGCATACAAGAAACAGTGATAGATGGAGACACTCGAGCTACAATGTTTTGCAGTGGGACAGTGCCAGTGGGAACAGGTGTGAAGGACAATGCAGGTCGTGGGAGTTACCCAGTGTACATCAATCAGTGGATTTGATAAAGTTAGTGCGCACAACTTTTATCGTTATATGGTTGATCATTCGTTATCAGACGATGAGTCTGATATTAATTTAAATTATGGTTGCATGCAGTGAAGTCATGACAATGTTAACCTGTTATTGGTTCCCCTGCGTTATCTCCGCTTTGTAGCCTCAAATATTTGCACCAGGTAAGCGTGATGTTGAATGAAGTCATTTGTATGTAGTAACAGTTAGTTGAAGATCGTTTGATAAAATTTTATCTCAGTGTGTTGGCAGAAGGCCATTGAAAGGGGATGAAAATATTTGGTATCATTACGTCTTGAATATTTGTTAAGATTATAAATGTTCCTAAAAGGAGTGTAAACTGAGAGGGCGTCAACAACGCTACATAGTGTGGGGACTGTATGAACTGACTTATGTGGAGTGTGCAATCCGGTTCATTGTGAATTTGGGTACACAAGTACTCTTTATACTTGATAATCAAAAAATTGATGGAAGCACGTGCCACGCCCTTTCATGGCCCCCCAGCTTGGATTTCCAAGTTTACCCCTGGGTAAAATTTTTAAATGTTTCCATTTGTGTGTGAAAATCGCACCAATTATGTCCTGTCTGGTTACAAGATTCCAAAAAGGTATACTTTATACTACGTGACTTATAGTTTATGAATTATGGGGTAAAACCGGTAAAAAATAGTAAAAAAGGCAATTTTGTTGTACGTGTCAAAAATAAGGTTGCTCCAGTTTTGTAAAATGTGGTTCAAATTGTGGTTTACTAATAGAATTAAATATAAGGAATAGGTTTGACTATCATAATCTTCTTGTCTGTTTTAACCAAATGGCGAATAAAGTCAACAGCTTATGCAGCTATTGGATTCTATTGACCCTCTACCTATTTGGTTAGATAACGTGAAAACTAAGCATAACAGATAGGCAAACTATATTCCTTAATTTCAATCCTTAAGCTGGGAAACATTTGCAGCAATATTAACTGATCCAAAGCACTTTTTAAACTTTTGACCCTTTCACACCAAAATTGACGTTTTCGCCTTTTTACAGTTTTTATACCCCATAACTCCGGAATTATAAACCATAGAAGTTAAACCTTACCTTTTTGGAATCCTGTGACCAGACAAACACCATGTGTGCTTTTCAACAACTCAGAACATGTAAATTTTTGACCCCCTGTATAAACTTGAAAAACAAGCTGGTCCATTAAGGGGGGTTGGCATGCTCCCTCAATTTTCTGGAATTATCAATGCCTAAAGTACTTGTGTGCAAAAATTCACAATTTTATCCGGAAGGCACACTCGGACACTACAGTCCCCTGCTAAACATATATGATTTGGTTGTTGTTTTCTACATAATCTCAATAATTTGATAGAAAACCCCATTGCATTTAATACTGAAAAGTAATACAGGTAACATTTTGACCCATTAATATTTGTGTATTAGGACATATGGCGTGAGATCTATTCTTTTCGGAATCAAACCGAGATTATCAACGTGTTTGTTTTGCCTACGTTAAAGCAATAGTCGTCATTTGTTATAACAACCGAACCTCGCCTTGTCTTAACACTTGAAGTGACCAAGGGGTTTTCACTCCTGTTATTGCCCGGTGAGGGGTCCAATTTTAAAGTTGCGCCTAATTTAATAAAAAATTGTGTATTTTTTGCAAATTACTGATGGAGCTCTTAGGATTAAAACAATAAGGAATAGTTTAAATGCTTGCTTAACAAAGTAGAGGAAAAAAACAAGGTCAAGCCCCATTGAATGCAATGGAGACTGACCTTTAACGGCCCTAATTGGTACGAGGCATATAAAAGACAGTGAAAAGCTTTACTTTTATTTTTATGCTATGAGCTCCACTAACAATTTGCAACCACTTTTAGACCATTTTTTCCTTCCTGCTGCAAGCTGAATCGGATGGGTGCAAGACGAAGCACGTACATTGAGGCATTTTCAAAAACAAAAGCCCTAAATTCAAAAGGGCCACCAAAACACTAAAAACTCATCTGTTTATTACTCAAAGTTTATTTTTTTCCTGTTCCAGTCACAAACACCCATCCGGGACAATTAAAATATGAATCATTATCCACCTTACTAAGTGATTCCTTTGGCTGCCAATGCAACAAGTATCTGATATTATCTACTTTTCCCGTAATGGTATTTTGTATATACTAATGTATCGGGTCCACGGCCAGCGCGCAACGGGAAATTGTGTTCACTTTCTGTTTGAATAGTGTTTTCTAGACTGATTTTTTCCTTTTTCCCCCCTGAATACGATGGTACCCTCCCTACGGCATATTTTTTGAAAAGGTGGGCCCAAAGTGGTCCCCGGGGGACCCGGGGTGGGGTGGAAAAAGGTTTAACTTTGGTATACATTGACCATTTTGGTGTTTTTTGTGTCTCATCTGTAGGTTTTCGGGCATGACAAATTGATTAAAATAGCTTTCAAAATCCAAAATACTGCCTTATGCCCAACATTCAAAATGCCTGCCCAAAAAGGATTTTGGGGTATTAGTGTATATTTACCCATTTGAGCATTTTTTTTGGCATCCCGAGGCTACTTACAAATCCAAATTGGCTGCCAATTGTCAAAATATATTCAAATTCAAATAGCTGCTGATGTCACAAATATCACAAACTTTCCTAAATGCAATTTCTTCAACGTTTGTATAATATAACACTTTTGGCATTTCTCTTTGGTGAATATGTCTGTTTATTTGGCATTCAAGCTGATATAAGTATGTACATCAAATGGCTGCCATTTGTTTAAGTTTTCAAATTGCATCTTTTTTTTTTTTTTCAATGGCTGCCCCAAAGTGAGTTTTGGAGTATTATGTGCATATATTGACCGATTTGAGAAATTTTTGGTTCTTTTTATTAATTGTTTGGCATCATGATTTTGTTAAGGCAACTTCCAAAATGGCCAAAACGGCTGGCCATATATCAAAATTTCAAATTCCAAACTAGCTGTTGTATGTCAAAAAATTCAATAAAACTTTCCTCTATATGTTAATTTCTTCAACATTTGGTATCATATTAACATATTTTTTTGCATTTCTTGTGTGAATATGTATTATGTTATTTGCAATTTAAGCATGATTTATAGTATTGCAGCATTCAAAATGGCTGCCATGTGGTTTAATTTTCCAAATTGCGTCTTTTTTCAAAATGGCTGCCAAAAACTTGAGTTTTGGAGTATTAGGTTGCATTATAGTGACGATGTGAGGCAATTTTTTTGTTTCTTTTTATTAATTGTTTGTTTGTTTAATTTTTTAGGTTTTTTCTTTTTTTAAAATCCAAAATTGCTTCCATATATCAAAAGTACAAATTCCAAACTAGCTGCTGTATGTCCCCTTCAAAAATTCAAACTTTACCAAAAAAATTTTGGGGGTATTTTATTTATTATTTTGTATATATTGATACATTCTTTCTTTCTGGGGTGAGTATTTGTATTGTTATCTGGCAACTCCAGGTGGTCGATAAAAATTACACATTCAATATGGCTGTAATCGACTCAATCTACTTTGTTTTTCGTCTTCCACATGTAAACTCCATCATTTGAAGATATTTGAACATACCGTAACACATTTTTAGATGGAATATCCTTCGAATCACAACTCATTTTAACACCGCTTGACCTTCCTAAATCCTTGGGATAAAAACGTTCCTTTGGACATGATCATCATGGATTTTAGCAAGGTTTTCGATTGTGTTCCTCATAACATGGAGGGATTGTACAAGATGAAAGCGTTGGTACACAGGAAGGCACACTGTGATATCTATTTCTTACTAAAAACGAAACATCAGTTGTCGGTGGAGGAGAGCATTCACATTGGGCGGAAGTTAGATCAGGCGTTCCGCAAGGCACCGTACTCGTCCAGCATTAGTATTCTTGGCATACATAAACGCCCTCCCAATAACCTCTCATCAAGGTTCGTTTTATTCGCCGATGATTGTGTTAAGTATCGCTCCCATCCACGACCACTCTGATGTTTTCTTTGTTTACAATCCGATCTTGATAAATTCTACACCTGGCAGGACATTTGGCAAATGAAATTCAATATCCAAATGCTATATCCTCAAACTCACTCATGCCAGGTCCCGCAACTACACACCAGTAATACAATTGGGTAACCGGTTTTCCTAGAAACTGCATCACAATTCATACTTAGGTAGGGGTTCACGATTAACATAGTCTCAAATGGGCTGACCACATAAATCTCAAAAGCCAAAAGAGTACGTATCTTGTATGCAGGAACCTACACCCATGTACAAACTGAGCTTAAGCAAAGGCTTATAAGCCCTTGGTCCGGCCCCATTTAGGATCACCAGTACAGTGTTGGGAGCCACATAACAAGGACCTCAAACAGAAATTGGAAACGGTTCAGCATCGGGCGGCCAGGTTTGCTTGTAGAAACTACGAGACAAGGTTGCCATTCCTTCGAGAAAAGTTTCTCACACCAGCCATCCGTCCTACTCTTCCATACAATATTAAATAAATCATACGGAGACCAAGTGCAAAAAAGGACTGTAACAAAACCTCCTTTATTCCAAAGACAATATATGAATGGAATAGACTACCAGACCTCGCTTATACCTCTCACTCCCAACAAACATTTTAGCACCAACTACCTGAAACAACAAATCGCATCCTCAAGAAACGCTTTTCACGCAACCACCCCTCGCGTTGCTTCGAAGGAAGTGTTGCGGAGTATACAGTCAAAGTCAATCAAAGTAACAAACACTGCGCATCGGGGATATACCTTCCTGCGCACAGGTCATGACTTGTTCAGATGAGCGTGGCCGCGAAATCGTCAACAGATGGCCGGTGTGGCAGGAGATATATCCTCCGTGTTCACAGTCCGGGAACAATTGGTGAACAATAGGGGCAAATCGAGTCAGTTGACTCTTCACGCAATATGTGATGCGATCTGGAAAATCCCAGCGCCACATGGTGGGAAATTTATATTTGAGTTTTTACTATCACTGCAGAGTTTGAAAATTAAGTTTCAAACTGTTTTACTTCTTTCTTTTCTCTTTGATACACACATCAAAAGATACGCCTTATCCATCTGACAAAATAAGTACACTATAACAGATTTTAAGCTATTTTCTTTATTTTTTTTAAAAATAGTGTCAAATATTTGCAACTTCTGACTCATGATCACATCACATATTGTTCACGCGTTAATCCGTTGTCGTCTATAATGGAGCCCCGGACTATGAGACCCTTGCCGGACTATATTGCTTTGTTACATAACCCGGTTCTGTCGACGATGATCGTAGGGATGAAAGAGTACTCCCTGCCGAGAAGTGGCCTTTGTTGGTCTATGCTTTTACAATGAGTTGCCAGTGGATATAATTGGGATAATCGGCGTTGCGTAATGAAATTAGGGTAGAGCTTTCTCCTTCTCTCCTACCTCTAGGTCTACTTTATACCTAATTAAATTGATAATTAATAACCCGTCGTCTTCCGAAGGAGGAGTTGTTACCACCGCTCGTCGTCTGCTACGCTCCTATTTTTTGCGTCCTATTTCCCAATGGAAATACCAACACGACTCAGTAAGGCACAGAAATATAACACCTTGATTTTTAAAAAAAAAAAAAAAACACCCACCGGGATATAGGAAGGTAAAGGAACTATCTCAAAGTGATGGATAGGGTGTGGCAATCATCCCCCTACCTTCGGGAAGAAAATACCAACAACACGGAAACAAAAACGCCTTGTACACAAAGGAAATTATCAGAGACACTTGATTTTGGTATCCCAGCATAGAAAGCAGGTTCCCCTCCTCTTTCCATTGATGCCAAGATGAGTACCAACTAAATAACACTAATAATACTAACACTACTCATTTTGGCATCCCCATTATAGTCACTTGGCACTCATTGTAAAAGCAATATACCCATCAAAGGCCTCTCGGCAGGGAGTACCTTTCATCTACGATCATCGCCGACAGAACCGGCCCTCTGTTGACGATTGCGCGGCACGCTCAGCTGAACAAGTCATGACCTTGTGCGCAGAAAGGTATAACCCACGATGCGCATTGGTTTGTTTAACACGTGGAGAGAAAACAAAGAGATTGATTCTATTCATCCATATTTGAATTTGAATTTATCGACCACCTTGAGTTGCCTAATAACAATACAAATACCACCCCAAGAAATGTAAAATGTATCAAAATTTTCCTTTTTTAAATGGGGGAAAATACATTTTGGTCACGTTGAATTTTTGACATACTGCAGTTAGTTTGGAATTTGAATATTTTATATATGACGCCATTTGGGATTTTGGAAGTGTGTCTTAACCACCTCATGATTGCAACACTAATAAAAAGAAACGCAAAAATTGCTCAAAAAATCGTCAATATGCACCTAATATCGAAAACTCATTTTTGGTCAAGCAGCCATTTTGAAAAAAAAATTGGAAAAGTTAAAACAAATTGCAGCCCTATTTTTAATGTGCAAACTTTATAAAACCACTTGATGTTGCCAATAACATAATACATATTCAACCCAAGAAATGCACAAATGTGTTAATTATTATACCAAATGATGCAGAAATTACCTTTTCGGGAAAGTTTGGAATTTTTTGACAACACAGCTAATTTTGGCATTTGAACTCTTTGACATATGGCAAGCCTAATTTGGATTTTGCAGTGGCCTTAACCACCACGGGATGCCAAAAAATGCTCAAATGGTCAATATGGCCCCCCACCTAATACATCCACAACTCACTAATTGGGGCAAGCCATTTTGAATTTTGGCATAAGGCCCTATTTTGCTTTTTGAAAGCTATTTTTATCAGTTTGTCCTGCCCGAAACCTATAGTGGACACCAACCCCAAAATTGGTCAATGTATACCAAGTTAACTTTTTCCCCTACCCAATACCCGGAGGTCCCCCGGGGGACCCCTTTGGGCACATTTTTTAAAAAATCTGCCGGTACATCGTGTTCAGTCGAAAAATCAGTCTAGGAAACGACTATCAACAGAAAGTGAACACCATTCCTGTGCGCGTGGCTGTGGACCCGACTAATGCTTTGACAACATATGTTAATTAACGCATTAGATAGTTTTTTCAATAATTTGATACTCAATATTCAATCAATAAACCACATTCAAGATGGCTAACAAAATGCTAATCATTACGACATACAGTCAAAGGGCTGTAATATTGGTTAATATTATCACGAATACCTTTTCGTGTTACATTACCATAACATACTCAAGTGAATTGAATCTGCAAGACGTGGCATCCATCCTATATGGGACGTCCAATATGCCTTGAATTGTCAGTCAGTAACGGTCAGTTTAAAAATCTATTTTTTTGTGGTTCTTAGTTGGATTATCAATTCCAAAAAATTTTGAATTAAGACCCGAATATAGTAATTTGTGGTAATTTGTGGCAGGCTCAGATTTAAACAACTGCCTTTCTGTGAAGACATTTTAAACTGTGCTAATATACATGTACAATTTTTAACAATTTGGCAATAATATCACCAGACATGCAACTTAACCAATCCCAACTACTTGACTGGTCAACACCTCATGACATGTCCATTGTAAACATTTTAAAAATATCAATTTTACTGATGCTTATTTTAGAACCAACTAACACTCAGTCTTGCCCAGGTGTAATGATATTTTATTATCCATAACCACATGTGCAAGACTCCAAAAAAGACCTAAACCTGAGATATATAGCAGGTCCAGTGAAAAAACATGGCAACTTGTCATTTTGCATATAATGCACTATCATCAGGACTAATGTAGATGGTATCATCATTGAATAATAAGAAATAACGGAAGGGAGACTCAATGATGCTGGCCTTGATGAATTCCGCATAGAACATCCAAGGAATCAAACAAAACATTTACGTTTACAAATTGTTGTCTATTAGAAATAAACCATTCCTATTGACCCTATGCCTAGCTCTTAATTTTCCACAGAGGATGGAGTGGTTAAAATAACCTGTACAAATGCTTTTTGGAGGTCTAACCTAATCATGCATGTAATATATGCCCTTTTAAGTTTTTGTTTTTTATGTGATCCATTAAATTATTGGCAAGTGTCAGTACAAGGGTTGATCGGAAACCAATTGATGACTATATAAAAGTATTTCTCTAATTGCACGTATACGGCTTTTTCAAGAATTTTGGTGTGTCCGTGTGTACGATATTCATGAGTTATACTAGAGTAAAGACTCTTTTTAACGAAAAAGCTGTACAATCCTTGTAACCCTTTGATCATCTTATAGAAGATTTGCGTGCTAGGCTAATTCCGTGCAGTCTTACATGAGGATTAACCAGAATTTTAGAAAGGGTGCTGAGAATACTAACAGGTAATGCACATTCCCTCTGTTGTTTTTGCTTAAAAAGTGGGACAATTTAGTCATGTTTAACCTCATTAGGGACAATATTGGTTCGGATAGATTAATTAACATGTAAGCGAGGTGACTTAAGGACGACTTGCACCATCTTCGAAGATTTGTGGGAATATTTCTCCAACCCAGTACTCTTAGCCGCCTTCAGTTTACTAAGCTCCTTCTATAATGAAATTTTCACAACGATCATGACTCGTCTGAATTGCTCAGACACACCCCAGGGGGGGGGAATGTTGGTCATTGTAATATCTTTTCAGAATTGATACTGTCGTACCAAAACATTTACATTAGGAGATTATAGCTCTTGGTGTTATGACCAAGTTTTCTTAACCCTGTTCGACCAAAGGGGGGGGGTTGGGTGTACACCCCCCTAACGGATTATTCCCTGTCGCACAAAACGCAAAGAATATGATCTACGCTTTTATTGTAATTGACGTTGATCCTTTGTGGTCATTTTAGCGGAAACCAAAATTTGGAGGTACCACCTTCATGGGGGCCAGTGTGTCCCGGTTCAAGTCGGAAGGGGGGTTGCCACTTCCTATACTTTCTGTGTAAAATGCCAAAAATGTTCCTTTGAATGCTACTGGAGCAAATTGATGACAATATTTGTAATTGTTTTTTGTAACGAGTAATAACATTTGTATGCTTAGACTTTGGCACCTGTCATGCCAATAAATTACCAATTTTTGCCTTGCATGAATGGCAAAAAAGGTAAAAAACCTTGATTTTGGCGATTTGCTTACAAATTTGCGTAAAAATAAACTCTCAGTTATAACGTTACTATGAAGTCATATTGTTAAAACTTTACATGTTTGTACTTGATTTGGAGAAAGGACATATGTAGCTACACACTGATCCCAAACAAGATGATGTTTTTCGCTTTAATTACGAAAAAATCAGGAGGTGGTAACCACCCCCTTGGTCGTGAATGTAGTAGAAAACCCCTTGGTTGGACATTGGGTTAATAGTAGTGGACCATAGTGATAGAGTGTGCGCTTCCGGATGAAATTGTGAATTTTTACACTCAAATGCTTTAGGCATTGATAATCCATAAAATTGATGGAAGCACGTGCCAAACCCCCTTTGAAATGAGGAATAGTTTGTCTCACCTGTTACTCTTAGTTTTCACGTTATCCAATAAAATAGGTCACAGGTCAATAGAATCCAATAGCTGACAATAGCTATTGACTTTGTTTGCCATTTTGGTTAATAACCAATTAAATACGTAAGATAGTCAAAACTATTCCTATATTTCATTCTATAAGCTAAGCCAACAATTTGCACCACGTTTTACAAAATGTGGAACAACTTTAGTTTTTGACCCCTGTACAAACTAAAATTGACCTTTTCACTGTTTTTACAGTTTTTCCCCAATAACTTCAAAACTCTACGCCTTAGGCAGTATAAACCTTCTTGGAATCGTTATAACCAGACAAACGTGATGGTGTGCTTTTTAACACAATCGGAACATTTTTAAAATTTCGCCCCCTGTGTAACCTTGAAATCCATGCTGGGGGTCATGAAAGGGTGTGGCAAATGCTTCCATAGTTTTTTTTTTAAATTATCAATGCATAAAGTACTTGTGTGCCGATATTCACAATTGTATCCAGATTTGCACACTCACATGATATCTTTACACTACAATCCCCCACTATAAGGTGATTCCAGTATTTCTTAAGATGGATGTCTGCTATCTTCTTCGATCTTATTTTGGAAGTATTGTGATTTGGCAAATTTTATCAGTGGCGTAGCCAGAGGGGGGCAGGGGGGCAAGTGCCCCCCCGACCGAGATGTTTTGTCGGTACATAACGGTCCGTCGGTACATTTGTCAAAAAAGCTGTAAGCTTTTTTTTTAGTGCGTGATGCATGATAAGTGCGTGCGTGATGCATGATAAACACAGAGGGAGAAGACAGGTCCTTGATTAACACCATTAGGAACAGAAAGAAGACATGGATTGGACATATAATGAGGCCTCCGGGACTAATGAAGAATGTTATTGAAGGAAGATTGGAAGGAAAGAAGCCTAGAGGAAGAAGGAGAATAGTAATGCTGGATGAACTGAAGGACAGACAGTCATATGCGATGTTGAAAAGGAAGGCTGAGGACAGAAATAAGTCGAAGATTTTGGAGCCGTGAACCTGCCTTAGGGCAGAATACTAACAAGCAAAATGCATGATAGAGCTTCATGAAAATTGTTTACTAATTACTGCTTAATTGGTCAAGACTACTACCATATTAGTATCTTTGCGTTGGCAAAATCTCCTACGCCCCCTCCCTCCCCCTCTTCAGAATTTGGAGGCGACGGTAAAAAAATTTGGGTCAACCGACGAGCGTAGCGAGCCGAGAAAAACATTTTTGTCGGTACAATACACGCGTCGGTACATTCACAAATCTGTTCCCCCTCGTAAACAAAATCTTGGCTACGCCACTTAATTTTATATCATGTTGGATCTGATTCTTTAATTTACGGGAAAAACTATATCCCTAACGTCCCTTAACTGCATTTAAATGCACTTTTGAAAAACAAAATCACGGAGCGGATCCTTGTTTTAGGGAGAAATTGCCCCTTGATCTAAAAAGAAAAATAACGCTAGGTTGTTTTTTTTTGCGGTGATCGCCAGATTTTCCTCTAGGGACGTTAGGGATAAATCAGGATCACGATTGTTTCTCTTGAATTTACGAAATAACCTATCCCTAGTAATAATATTTTAAAGAATCTCAGCATTCATCCGTGGTTCAGTAGAATATTTTACATGAATACGCTTTATAGGCACAATAACATCAAGAATATAAGTAAAAATCTTCTAAAATGCGCTCAGGCAGTATTGACACAGAGCGAACTAGTGACATCGGACTTTTTGATCAGGAATATAATTTGTAAGTGATCTAATATCAATACCATAAGATGTTTTGGAAATTTTCCTGGTACGGAAATCCAACAGAAACGACACCGGATTGACAAATGTTGTCATTGTGCCTACAGAGAATGTAATCAACAAGAGATTCAGACAGCTAATTAAGGCCAGACGTATTCATTAAAACCTCCACATAATTCCTGCATAAAGGAGATGTTTTTTTTTCAATAAGCATATTAAAATCACCCACGATAATAATTTCAGCGTTGGGTTTGACTTTGAAAGGGTCCCTGCAAGAACATCAAAACAAAAATTGTGACTGAGCTTCAGGCTGATAACAAGTGCCAACCAGGATAGGTTTACTTTTAGGTAAGAGCAATTCAATCCAGGAGGTTTCGGTTATTACATCTTTGGGTGAATGATATTCCCTGGTAATAAAAGCGATCCTGGTAACAAAAGAGAAATCATTTCTCACAGATGTACTCACAAACACCCCACCATGTCTATTTCTGCCATGTCTTATGACAGAATAACCTTCTATATTTTTTTCATAGTCTGTTGCAAAAATCTCAATTTGTACTTGTATGGACTAAAGTGGTGGAGGTTGTCGATAAGGTCACTCACCTTTAATTTACGTTGTTGGCGAAAGTTGGCAAATTGTCATCGTTAATCCTTTGAACACGGCAAGCGCCTCCAGTCGCTGAACGGTCAAAATTGGTTAAATTTTGTTTCCAAAAGGTCAAAATTATTAATTTTCCAGTGCATATTCAGAATCAGCATGAAAAATGCATCTAAATTAGTCCAAACAAACCTAGTCTTTGCTGATATTCTTTTTAGATGGCTTTCCAAATGACCTGCAAAGTATTTGTGACGCCACTGACTTATGTGCTATAACGTATACAGAACTGGCCCGTGTCGATAGGGTTAAGATTAGGTATAAAACAGTATCACTTTCTTTTTATCTCATTTCACAAGTAAATTATAATAATATATAATTTTGATAACGCGCGAAAAATCCACCGAAGTGCTCAGGGCGCCGCTGTGGAGCGCCTTAGGCTGCTACAACACAACGAGTAAATCCAGAACGACAAAAGCGCCCTCAACATAGCATACCACAACGAGTAAATCAAGAACGACAAAAGCGCCCTCAATATAGCATACCCCTTTGTTCAAAATATTTCCTCCGTAAAGGTTAAAGGTGCAACGAAAGACTCACATTTGGTGTCCCAAAATCAAAAGCCCTGATTTCTGCATTAATGTAAGGCTTTCCATCAACACATCCCCATCTGAAAGGATTAAGCTGAGAATGATTTCTTTGGTACAAAAATTGTAAAGCTTCTAATTTCATATTGGAGCAAATACTAAATTCAGCTTGTTTTATATTGAAATATAAGCAGATAAAAAATCACCTATTGATCCAGATTTATGGTGACACTCAGAGATATGGTAACGACCATAACCTCGCTTTGAATTTCCTACAGCCCCACAAAGGACCAAAAAGAAAAAAACAATACCAACATTCCAAAGATAACGAAACCCTAATAATATATATGAGCATGTTGTATAATCAGTTTGAATTACAATAAGTTTGAAGAGAAGGTCCGTTAGGCGTTCCGAGGAAGTAGGTTCTCGAATTTTGACCTTGGTGGCATGGCAACGATGAACGGGAAATTCGTAAAGAGTCGAAAACATACAAAAGACATGGTTTCAAGAGGGTACCCTTCTTAATATCTCTGCCAAATTTCATTCCCATACAATATTTCGTTTTAGGTTACTATTTTGCGGTTCTAGACAAACTTAATATTGCACTTTGAGGGCGGTTTTTACATGATTTTTAGTGTAGTATAAATTTTAAAGGTACATTTCGTGATTCCAGCACCTTCTGTTTTATTCATGGTACACTAGATATCCTTGAGAAAAGCTTATTCACAAAATTTGATCCCGAGCATGCGGTTTTGTGTTGTAAGCAAACGCTTGTTTCCCACGGTCCCATAGGCCACCGCGCTGTAATTTCTGTCCGTTAACGGACAGAAAATACAAAATTGCAAATTTCTTACAGATATGACCAGTGATGACCTTTGCACGTAGGATTTGGTACACATGGATTACTAAGGCTAACGGCTCAGATGATATAAAAATCTCAACTTTTACAAGGTAAATCGGGGGGGGGGGGCGATGTTGTGGATCACGAAATGCCCCTTTAAAAAGTAACTATTTTATTTAATAATTGAATTAAAACTTTCAAAAGAATACACATCTTAGGCTGTAATATTTGTTTAATATTATTAATTGTTATTTATATCAGGCTTCCGAGTGGTACAGAGAAATCTTTGTATTGTACAGTTTTGGTTCAAGTTCCCGGATGCAATACAATATTCTCTTTAATATTGTATCGCATCCGGGCATTTTTAGCGAGAACGACATCATTGACACACCGTATGATCTAGACTAGTAGACTGGGATGTTTGTTTTGAATCAGCCTGATATTTAAATAATAATAATAATATTGAATGGCTTTTTTCATATGATACAAGAATATATTGCACTCGCTAGAAAAATATTGTACTCGTCTTCGACTCGTGCAATATTTTTTAGCTCGTGCAATATATTCTTGTATCATACTCAAAGCCATTCAATATTATATAATTATCGCTGTCTAAAAAACTGCATGTAAAAGTACTTCACCAAGTTTTGCGTCGCCTATATTTTGATAAGTCATATACTTGGAACTGAAATGTCGGATTTCAATCAAATGAAATGTATTTTTAAGCTAATGTTACCCATAAATTCCGGATTGGGGGGGGGGGGTGAGAGCACACCCGGGGACTGATCGTTAACTTAGCAAAAAATAGCGGATTTTACATCCTTTTGGCAAAGACAAAAACGAAAATGAGGCTCCGAACACTCAAATCCCCGAATGGACACGCCAATGCTTATTTAATTCACTCTGTGCGCTGATATCAGTCGAAATAAAGTAGCACACAAAATGGAACTGGTAATTGGACTTCACAACCTCGTCACTCTCAATGCTATCAAATTCATTATTTATTATATTTCTTGATTTTGTAAGAAAGTTTTCGCTTCTTTCAAAGAATTTTCCTGAAAGAGAAATTCCCTGAGCGACACAACCAGATAACAGAACATTCCATGCAAATACAAACACAGAGAGTCAAAGCAGTTGTTCATAAGCTCTCTATTTTTACTTTATTTTTACTTTCGCTAGATTATCTGGAGGAAAGAGGGGAAAGGATCAAAAGGATGGAAAGGAAAAAAGACGTTAGTGCGAAATAGAAAGGTTAGCTTCTAAATAAAGAATAAATATTGTACAAGTTATTAATATCAACGGATAATTCTCATAATATATTAATCAAATATTTCAATTCCAGCTCATTAGATTTAATATAATTATATCAGTGTATTAAATCTTAGAAGGTAAATTTCTTTATTGATATTATTGATAGCATAAACCATTTAAAAAACTCAACCTTTTAAGAGTGAAATGAGAAATATGATGGAATAAACTATAACTTGGGGACTCCTACGTTTTACAATGGTCGACAATCAGACATCTGAAGGTACCCAGGATCAGAACGGATCATATCATAAACCATCCACTCCACTCATTAATTTCTTTTTAAGACAGCCACTTTTTTTTATAAAGGTTTATCACAAACAGTTATATAGCAATAGAAGCTCTGCAAGTGTTGTATCTCAACTATTACTACTATAGTAGATTCAATCCATCTTGTCACCTCTTGTACTTTTCCGAAGGTATGGACATTGAATGAGGGGGATGTGCAATGTGTGGAAATTAAAATTCCATGCAAATGAAACATACAGTCCGAGAGCAGAGAAAAATCAATTCTATGTTTAAAGAAAGCATTCAAGTCAATGTAAAGGCGTTTATAGTTAAATTAACTCTCAAAAGATTATGACTAATCGCGTTTCAATGATATTCAATGTAACAGGTGAGTTGAATGCTGATCGCCCGTATTTTGGATACGAAGGAACACAAAAGCCTTTAATGCACTCTATATGTAAAGATGATGTTAACATAAAAGGCCGGAGATGATCTTAGTTCATTCATTGAAAAAAGGTGAATCGGGCTACATATCGGCCCTCCTCCCAACTTAATCGACGCTGTCCAAAACACCTTTTGCCTGCGGTGACACGAGGGTTGAATTTACGATAACTGTTTTGAAACTTTCAACAGAAGAACAACATGCGCATGCTATTATACCCCACCAAATATAGGCCACACTATGAACTTTAAGGAAACTATTCTTTCCCACTGCAGCTGTAACTCCCACGGACTTTGAGACGAAGCCTGTAAAATGGTCTCTTTGGATAGTGGCATTATATACGCCATGCAGATATCCCGGTTAATATGACCTATTGAATACGTTGCTATTCCTCAATTTAAACAGATTACATAAGACGACCTTTTGCTGGATGGTACTCAGGCTATTGATAGTGTCGAATTCAAACATAGACTGGAAAAATAATTAAAATAAATTTGTTGATAATGAAATTTTGAGTTATGATTGCATTTTGCCATAATTGTTTGTATCTCTTGGCAGGAGCAAATCTATCATGTTTAGCAATAATAGTGAGGACACGGTCATTTTTCATGTTTTATGAGGATGGCCAGAGCCGTTTACTTGTTCACACTTCCTTGTCTGAAGAAAGCAAGTTCACCACATTTTAGACTGTTTCCTATCGCGTCCTTATTCGCATATCCACATCATGTTGTTATTATTTTACTTCCAATATTCCAATAACACCGCCTTCTGTAAACTCCGAACACAGGATTTTACCGATTACTAGCATTTGTTATCATTGAGAATAGCTCAAGAAATGAGGAAAGCTTCTAAATTCACGTGATCCAGGAATCATCCATCGTGATGGTCATTATATGTCCCAAAAAGTTATGCAAAGACATAACTTCAATTCCTCAAAAAGCCTGCAACCTGGGCATTTGTTCTTCATCAGTTCATGTGTATATTTCATGCTAATCTGCCTACTCAACCCAAAGATAAAAACAATGTTTTCACCCATTCCAATCAGGGGCGGCGCCAGGGTATAATCATAGGAGGGGCGATTAACATAGGAGGGCGAAACATTACACGGTTACATCATATAGGTAAAAACCCTAATTTTTACACAATTTATTGCTCAACCCCCTATTTTTCCTGAATTTTGAAACCCGGGGGGGGGGGGGCGCCCCTTGCCACCCCCTAGCGCCGCCCCTGATTCCAATGGTATTAACATAGTTAGTGATTATCAGTCAATCGTATTCATTGACTAAACGATAACCTCAGAACCTGAATGCAATATGCTACTAAATTAATGCGGTGTTGTTTCTGAACAAAAATATTACATAATATTAAACAATAATAACTTTTAAGCTGACAATGCATATTCCAAACAAAAAGATCTAGCCAGAGATGGGTACAATGTCAGGCTACTTCACTGAATTCCGCAAGGTCCTTGTCTGTGCATTGTTGCTCCAACAGTGGGCAGACCAAGAGATGTTCCATTGTCTGTGGTACTGTTCCACAACCACAGGTAGTGTCCTGATCTGCTTCCAGGTAGCCTCACCTCTGCAAGTAAACCTCAGATCGGCCGATTCGGGTTCTCAATCTGTTGAGACATCGCCATTCAGGCCATGAAGAGTCAGCTCCAGGAGGAAGATGCTCACCAGGTTCAGTACCAATAGATGTTACTTGGTTGAAAGCAAGTCTTTCTTTCCACAAGGCAACTCTCTTAAGGTCGTTAGAGACTGTTTCAAGGGACTGGACTTTGCTTAAGAAGGCGGGTACCACCTGACATAGGGTGCTTCACATTAGATACTTGGCAGCTACGCACTTGCATGCGCACTAAACTTTATTTAAAGACGCTAATGTGAGAGTATAAAAGGTATTTTAATGGTCGAGCGCACAGAGTGTATCATGGCTTTCCGTAGCGTTTAAGGTGCTACACGAACTGGGCGAGTATGCACCATTGCTGTTGTCAACTGGACAGTGCAATGAGCCGTACGCTTGACGAAAACACACACTAAAACACTTCTTAAACTATAGTAGATCCAGCCCATCGTGTCACCTCTAGTACTTTTCCGAAGGTATTGGTATTGTATGAGGGGATGGGCAGTGGATGGAAATTAAAATTACACGCTAAAACTATGGAAACATGTAGTCCGATAGCAGAGAAAAATCAATTATGTGCTTCATTGAAATCATTCAAATCAACGTAAACGCATTTATTGTTGCAATAACTCTCAATACATTCTGACTATAATCGCATTTGCTTCAATGTTATTCAATGTAACAGGAGCGTTGAATGTTCCTGGATTTTGAGCGCCCATGCATGCTTTTGGAAATAGGAACACAAAATTCTTTGCATTCTCTATGTTAACATGAAAAGCCAGATTATCTCAGTTCGTTCATGAAACAGGTGAATCGGGCCCCATATTCTGCCTCCTCTCCCAACTAATCGACGCTGTCCAAAACTTCCTCCGGTGACACGATGGGTTGAATCTACTATAGCCCCCTACCTACCGTAAGTTAAAATTACGTTTAACTTTAAACACCTTCCTGGAATTGCGTTTACTTAAGCAATACGTTTATCCCACATACATGTATAAACGTTCGCTTAGCTTAAAATCGCGCTAAACACCTTTTTGGAATACGGGCCTTTGCTTTTAAAACTCCGTCATATCGCTGGCTTGCGTAGGCAGATTGTTATGGGATTTCTAGTGATTATATAATTATAATTATATAATGTGCCCCATAAAGATGGAATACCCCGAATGCAGGTTTTTGAGGAATTTAAAGGTGCAACGAGAGATTTTGGAGCATCCATGTAGTGATTTCATAAAGATAAGACGCCCAATTGATTTCTTACCCTTGCATTTTGCTACAGAAATGCCTTGAAAGTGAAAACAAAAGTCGATTTTGATTTGCTTAATTTCAATATAAAACATAGGCTGAATTTCGTATTTACTCCAATAGAAAATTAGAAATTCAATGTGTTGGAAATCACTCATCCGACAGTGGAATGTTAACTGTGTAAATCCCATTGGAATGGACGTAAAACAGATAGGCCCGTATTCCAGAAACTTGTTTTAGCTAAACGCAATTTTAGCTTAAAATTGCCGTCATTTAAAATTGGGTTTAAGCAAAACGCGTTAAATATTTTTAACCATTTGCTTACTTAAACGGAAACTTTATTTAAAGACGCTAATGTGAGTGTATAAAAGGCCCTATTGTGTTTTAATGGTTGAGCGCACAAAGTGTAGCATGGCTTTCCGTAGCGTTTAAGGGATACACGAACTGGGCGAATATGCACCATTGCTGTTGTCAACTGGACAGTGCAATGAGCCGTACGCTTGACGAAAACACACACTAAAACACTTCTTAAACTAGCCCCGTACCTACCGTAAGTTAAAATTACGTTTAACTTTAAACTCCTTCCTTCCTTCTACGTTTAACTTTAAACTCCTTCCTGGAATTGCGTTTACTTAAGCAATACGTTTATCCCACATACATGTATAAACGTTCGCTTAGCTTAAAATCGCGCTAAACACCCCAAATGCAGGTTTTCGAGGAATTCAAAGGTGCAACGAGAGATTTTGGAGCATCCATGTATTGTGTCATATGTAGTGATTTCATACAGATAAGACCCCCCAATTGATTTCTTACCTTGTATTTTGCTACAGAAATGCCTTGAAAGTGAAAACATAGGCCGATTTTGATTTGCTTAATTTCATTATAAAAAACAGGCTGAATTTCGTATTTACTCCTATAGGAAATTAGAAATTTCACAATTTTTGTACCAAAGAAAAAAATTCTCAGCTTAATCCTTTCATATGGGGATATTGTTGATAGAAAGCTTTAGTGCGAAAATCAGAATTTTCACATTTTATAGGGACAACTAATTCTTTGTTTCTAGGTAGAATTCTTTTTCTATCGTGACTTTTGCTAACACTAACAAATTAATTCAACACGACGATTTCTAGTCTTTTACACAATTCTATAACAGATTTGTAAAGTCTTATAATGAATTTTGTAGATTAAAGTTTACAAACGGTAATCGATAGTAAATCGATTTATCATCTTGTCAGTGAAAACCTTCATAATACTGAATTCGGGGGGGGGGGGGCAGCAAAAAATAAAACCGATAAGTTTTGCATATAATAAAATCTAAAATGTTATTCCAATTCTTTAGTCTTGCTACATTTACTGTCACAATTTGAAACAAATTAAAAAAAATAATCATGGGACCGGTTCCTATGACAAACGAATGGGAAATTACTAGTATGGCAAAAATCTTGTGAATAAATTAGAACTATGTTCATATCAAACTGGTGAGGGGTAACCCAGAGTTTGTTTTGTATATATTTTGCCGAAAGTTTTGCCGGCATAATCCATCCATTGTAGTTCAGTCACAAGAGCAATGGTACAGCAACATCTGGTCCAAATTTGAAGTCTGTATCAGACGTTTTGAAAAATCGTGTTTTGCATATGAGAGCTTTAAGAAAAAGAAATGGTAAAAAACGCAGGTCAACGTTCAAATAGTTTATAGTTAAATAGTATCATAAGTTTGTGATGGAAAAAAATATTTTTATTTGCTATATGCTGTATGCTGTGTGCTGTGGGTGTAAACTAAGGTTATCAATTTAGCATTTCTCGCATATGCATTGACCGATTAAGTTCATACTTGGTCAAAAGAACGGCCCCTACTCATTCACTCCTCACTCCTCACGGATCACGGTTACATGGTTAATTTTATGTCACAGTCTGCGTTACCCGCCAACCAACAAACCCACAAAACAGTACGTGCAACGAATCCTCACGGGCGGTGACCGCACTTGTTAGATTATGGAAACAAGCTGAACAACAAAAAAATACAGATAATAGAGAACTTTGCCAATTGTTAGATTAAATTCTGATCTGCAGAAATGGAAGATCTGTGCAGTACATAGTGGCAGGAGCAATTGATATTACAGATACCACAGGAGCTGTAAGTGCAAGCTGTCATCTTTCAAGCCAAAAGAGCTTCGTTTTTTTAATAAAAAATGATTCCAGTTTGTGGTCCTAAAAGTGGACATTTGCGAACGACCTGCTTTAGGTGGTAACACTTGGGTTATTGTACTGCGGAATATTAGTGTCGTCGAGGGGTAACCCCGTTGTCTTAAACTTTTGAACAGAGTTATATGCTCCGAAAAAGGAACTTAATTTCTGAAGATTTTCATGGAATTATAACGTGGATATATTGCACGCTGTCATTTTGGAGTCTTCGCTGTTAGGACTTACATGTATCATCGTTGAACTGCAAACGCTACTTTCATTATGAGCTTTAATCACATTAGAGTGGACATTGCTTGTTTGTAAGGTTTATAGTATTTAACAATATGTCTGTGTATTGTGATTGGCATTGTAATGTGATTTGGGCATTCCAAATTCTTGAACCAATCAATTTGATAATATTCATAATAAATCAGTGTTATTACATAAAATTCAGAAATTGACAGAAATTGAAAAACCAAAATTGGGGGCTCATCATCGGGGAATTGAATCGAGCTACATTTGAGCCGCATTGTTCAGAATGTACTCATTGAAATTCTGGTGATAATATTGTATACATTCTGGCATATAAAATGTTATGTGAAGTTAATTAATATTGTGTTGTACATGTAGAGTATAGTTACAATGACGTTTAAGCCAGACGAGTTTATGGAGCACATAACTTGGGAGAAGTTTGATGAGCTGAAAAAGTCCGATTTCATGAAATGGTCCAATCATTTTGGATTTGAAACTAAACATGCTAAGAGAAAACAGGTGATAAAATAACCTAATTAAAACTGGAGTCCAGGAATATGATTGGGATGAATCCTATTTCGAAAGAATTCAAGCAGATCAGGAACAAGGTGAAAGTGAAGAATTCAAATTGAAAGAACTTGAGATTCAAAAGGAATTATAAATACAATATTGAAAAAATGAGAGATAAAACAAAAACAGACAGAAATGGAAAAGAAAAAGAAATGCAACATATGAAAATGTAAATTGAAGAGAAACAAAAAGAAAAGGCAATTGAATTGGAAAAGGTAAAAATGCAAAGGCAAATGAATTGGAAAAGGTAAAAATGCAAAGGCAAATAAAAATGCAACAAAAAGAGATGGAATTGCAAATGCAAATGGATATGAAAAAGAAGGAGCTTGAAGCTCGACTGGAGTTAGAAAAATTGAAACAACAGGCTAGCTCGTCAGACTTTTCCAAGCACTCTGGTTTTGATGCGGCGAAAAATATACGTCTGTTTCCAAAATTTCAAGACAAAGAAGTAGACAAGTACTTCTTACACTTTGAAAATATTGCCAATAGCTTGAAATGGTACAAGGAATCTTGGACCTTGTTGCTACAGTCAGTGTTCATTGGTAAAGCCCGAGAAATATATTCGGCTATGTCATTAGGCCAGATGTAGTGATTATAATGATATTAACCACGTAGTGCTCAAAGCATATGAATTGGTGCCAGAGGCAAATAGACAAAAATTCAGGTCTTGCCGAAAACAAGACGACCAGACCCGTGTAGAATTTGCCCGTGTAAAGGAGCAAATGTTTGATCGCTGGCATCTCTCGAAAGAAGTCGGCAAAATGTTGGTCAACTTATAATTAGGGAGTTAGTGGAAGAGTTCAAATGATGTCTACATCCAGATATCAAAACACATCTGGATGAAAACAAAATGGATAGTATGCAGGAAGCAGCCACAAAGACAGATGATTATGCCTATCCAAGTACAACAATAACAACAAGAAATCGGGTTCTAACATAGCGTCTCATGGTAGCACACAGGAGGGGAAGTCCTAGTCAGGTTCTCAAGAAAAGTGGAGCAAAGAAAATGGGACGGGATCAAAATCACAGTTCACATGCAATCACTGTAAAAAGCAATTGCATACAAAGTCACGGCCAAAAGTGAGCCGAAGCCAATAGATTGTGCACTTACTTTGAGGTCAAAAGTTAATTCTTCTGCTGAAGAACAAGATATCCAACAAAAGGAAATTGTCACAGGAAAAAGTAAGGGATGACTTTAAGTCTTTTGTATTGGAGGGATTTGTTTGACTTGCAAGTGATAGTGTAGATCCAAAGCCCGTATAATTATGCTGGACACGTGCTGTGTACAATCTATGATATTGAAAGACGCACTTCCATTTGATAATGAAAGTTCCACATGAACTTGTGCATTGATTCAGGGATAGGTACAGATTGTATTTTAAATCAAACTTGGTTTCTGGAACTGTCACAATTGGTGTTTGGCATGAAATCCCAGATAAAGTAATGACAACACATTTTTTGAAGAGCGCCCCATTTTTTCAAAATTTTAGATTTTTGCACAGTTGTGTTGGTAATTGTGTAGTAAACTATACCTGCGAATGGTAATGCTCAAAATTGCGTATTTTTCATATAAGAAATGATTGTGTAATTAGAATCGGGATCCCGCGTTGTAATTTAACGGCGGAACTGGAAACACCAAATTTATGTCAGTCCATTGTGAAAATAGTGCCACCTCACGAAAATGACCTTTAAACTTGGCTTCTCGAACCAACGGAACAACTAATGGATAAGCAGAGATCGTACATGGCGCTATTTTCCGGCTATTTCATATTCACAGGTATAGTTTACTAGCCAGTTACCAATGCAACTGTGCAAAAATCTAAAAATGTTGGAAAATTGGTGGCGCTCTTAAAAATGTGCTGTTATTGTTTTAAAGGGTATCCACGTTGTTAGGAATGATTTAGCAGGGGGAAAGTACTCCCAGATCTCATAGTTTTCCAGTTGCCCTACAGTAGACAAATTTGCTGAGGAAATATAAATTTTCCCAGCACGTGCAGTAACTAGGAAAATGACCAGAAGTCTCACAGGAAAATAGTGAGCAGGTGATGAGGCAAAATTGTCATTGGAAGAGTAACGAGGATGACTTGGTTCCAAATTTAGAGGATACGTTTCCAGTCTCAAAGTTAGAGGAATTTGGAGGTTATTTGCCCCTCTTCAGGAGAAACAAATCCGATAGTAGTGAAAATCCATCACCTGAGCACAAACAAAGTGACAACCTGGTAAACAATGAAAATCCAGCCTTTGAGCGTGAGAAAGAGACTGTAACAAAGACCCATTAAACTTGACAAGCTGCTGGTAATTGAACAAGAAAACATTTAGTGAAAGGGTATTGACCCAACAGGAAGCGAACAAATTCCTGTATGATAAACATAAGCAAATGGTGTCCTCATAAGAAAATGGTGGCCACCTGGTACACATTGTAGATGAAGAATAGAAGGTGTGCATCAAATTGTCGGTGTCAAATGTATACCATAGGGAAGTAATTGGCATAGCCCAGAATGGTCGCATGGCAGGACACTTAGGTGAGAAAAAGCACATGATAGAATTTGGAGTCATTTTTGGTAGCCTACACTCAGAAAAGACGTGTCTGAGTATTGTAAGACTGTCACGCAGCCAAATAGTGGGGAAGCCCAACCAGAAAATTCCTGCTTCTCCCTTGCAACCAATACCCGCATTTGATTAGCCATTTAGTAGGGTTTAATAGATTGCGTTGGACAACTTCCAAAGACCAAGTCAGGAAATTCAGTATTTACTGACCATCATGTGTGCTTCCACAATATTCCCTGACGCTATAACCCTGAGAAATATTAGGGCACAGTAGTGAAAAATCTAACAACGTTTTTCACCCTAGTAAGGTGCCATTAGCGATGTTTCCTAGTATATAAGGCATTGTTTCTATTTTGAGGTTAGGTCATGTTTTTACCTCAATCTTCCCGCATTATTATTGTTGCTTTGCTTTCTATTGTAGAGAAAGACGATAACACTCCGATATTCCTAGATCATATAAACGATTTATAAAGCAAATGACACACTGATTTGTACCCAGTGGCGTAAATTTCTTTTTGACATTGGGGGGGATGGGGTTGATGAAAATTTATGAATGAAATGGGTTTTGCTTAAAAGATCCATATTAGTACATGTGCGCGCAAAGCGCGCTAAAAATTTTGCCATTTAGAAGCTAAAATCATTCAATATAATTGTAATTAGATCAAAATGCGCGCGAAGCGCGCGAAATTTACCATTTTTAAACTATTATGGTAAAATATGAGGTTATTTTGGGTCAAAAACACATGAATGGGCATCAACATTGGGGGGGGGGATGATCGTATTGACCATCCCCCCTCATCAAAATATTGGGGGGGATAGACCCCACCCATCCCCCCGGGATTACGCCTATGTAAATTGTACCCTATCTTGCCACTGATATTGGAACCATTGACTATGCCAATTAGAGTGCAATAAAATACACAGATAATTTGACTCTCTCTTTTATATTTTTCAGGTATGTAAATGCTGTCAAGAAAGTGGTCCTTTGCAAACAACGTCAGTGTTGCTGACTGAATGTCGCGATCAGGGAGGATTGCTTCTACCAGAACTCGCCTACGCTTTGGATATAAAGGAACCAGCTGCTTGTAGGTGCCAAAGTTGCGAACATTGATGAAGCTCCGCAAAACTCATCCCAGCCAAATTTCCATCGATCTTCCTGAACTAGATTCCCACTACCATTCCTATGAAGGTTGTGGGACGATGTTGAGCAATGGTCTTCATAATGAAGTACAATATCTTGTTGTCACGATATTCTATTTACTTTTGAACAGTGTTTGCTTTTATTGAACTGCTATTACACAAATATAGGATGCCTAAGAGTGTAATGGCAAAAATATATCATTCGGCCAGATTTTGACTTTTCCATTTCACGAAGCGAGGCCAAGTGGAATGGAACATTCAAAATTTGATATATTTTACTTAAATTTTCATATAGTTTTACTATTTGCACGAATATAGGCAGTCAATATTTGTTTTATATCATGATATCACCTGTTTTATGGCTCAAGTCACTGTAATCATGATATAATAAAAAAAATCACTTGGCTCAACTCACTGTAATCATGATACAGGGTGAGTCAAAAAGATTTACACTCGATTTCAGAAAAATCTTTAAAATATTTAACAAGTTTAGAAATTGTTTTTTATACATGAAAATAATAGCTCATTATATCCACTATCATTGGTAAAAAATCTAAAGTTCACCTTTTCGCATATTGCAGATATGGCAAATTAATGGAAAGCCGCCAAAAACCATATTGACCACGGTTGTACAATCTTCACGTCCACAGCAGCAAAAGCCATCGAGTTACTGTCATCTAAACGCTTTTAAGCATTTACTTTTGTATTTGTTCTAAAGTAACCATCACCTAATCCGTAACAACTGTTGTTGATAATATTTCTTAACAACAGTCAATGGCAGTAGCGTAACAGGGGCAGGGAAGGGGACGCATTGTCCAACCCCCCCCCCCATGGGCCTGACCAGGAAATAAGCTTAAGCTAGCGGTAAAGCATGAAAGTGGGAAAAGGAAAAGCAGGGACAGGAGTAGAGGAAAGAGACGGATGGGAGGGGAAAGGATTGAGAAGCAAAGGAATGGGAGATGGGACTATGAATGTGTGTAATGTTCAAATATTGATCCCCAAAGTAGGCCCTCCACCATCAGGTTATGAAGGAGTCAGTAGAAAATGTGGATAAAAGGCTGATTACAAGGATTGCCTACATATTGCATTCAGTTTCTGCGAAAAGATTGTGAACCAATTTCGAACATTTTTGAAGTAATGATTCACAATTTGGGTGTAAGATTCCCATAATTGTATTGATTTTAGAATAATGAATAGTTTGATATTTTTCTTGATGAAGGTTTACACAAAGGATTCAAAGCAAGCCACAGATTGTAATGATGTACTGGTTAGATTATCCCAAAGACTCTTTGGCCCAAAATCCCACAAACCATGACACAGTGATTCCGGGAACCGGGAGCTAGCACCATTTGTAACACAATCTCAAGTACAAGACGTGTGAGTGGATTAAATATGTTGGACAGGAATGACAGGAACCATGAAAAAGTGATTCTTAAGTGCAGCAAGTGGTGCCTTAAGGACGAGGGGCCAAAAAAAAGTTTGAAGGGGTCAAATTTGTAAATTGCATCCAATCATGTTGAAAAGCACACCAGTTATGTGTATAACCATAAGGATTCAGAAAGGATATCGTTTGCTAATCTGTACAGCCTAAAGTTTCAGAGTTATAGGCTAAAAAAACCGAGCCGCCACACACATCTACACCCCCCGAGACACGACTCGGCACACGTGTGTCCAGGTGGTCGGATCAGTGATGCAAGGACACAGGGTTAGGGGCTGTTGTCAAAATTTTTAGAACAACGTCAACTCCCCTGACACATCCGATTTGGAAAAAAATGGGGAAAATTATGGTGGAACTCATAGGATAAAATTAAGGAATAGTTTTGAGTGTCTCAATGCTTGCTAAGAAAGTAGGGGGGTAACACAAGATCAAGGTCCCATTGAATGCAATGGACGTTGACCTCTGTGCCCCCTACATCGGAAACTAAGCATTTAAGCCAGTCAAAAGCCTAATTCCTTTTTGTAATCCTATGAACTCCACCCAATAATTTGCACCATTTGTTATCAAAATCGGCGGCAAGTTTAAAATTGGACCTGAAAACTGAAATTGACCTAGTTATTATTGATTTTTGCTGTTTTAGCCTATAACTCTGAAACTTTAGGCTTGTACATACTACAACCTATACATTGTCTGACTCCTTATGGTTAGGGACACAAAACATGGTGTGCTTGTCAACATGATTATCAATTTCCAAATTTGACCCCCTGTTACATAAAGTGTGTGTTTTGGCCCCCTCTCCTTAAGGCAACGTCGGCACTTAAGAATCACGTTTCAGGGGTTCCGGTCAGTCTGTCAACATATTTAATCACTCAAACCTTTTGTACTTGAGATGTGTTACAAATGTGTGCTAGCTCCAGGGCTACGTGGACAGAGTGAAAACATGGGTATCTTTAAGTTAGCATAAATTCGCAATGCAAAGTTCAAAAATCAAATTCAAAATTTCTCTAGTAGGTGAAATAATCTAGTTTATATGAGATCGATATCTTTGGTAGATATTTCACTACTGTAGAAAAATTCAAACAATACGAGTGTAAATCTTTTTGAATCACCTGTATAATTCAAATTGAGTGTCTATATTCGTGCAATAATAAAAATATATAATTTGGTCAAATTCAAACTGTTCCATTTCACTCGGCTTCGCCTCGAACAGGGAAAAATAAAGTTTTCCCTTCTATAATTTTTAACGATCCCACCTTTAGCCTGTTAGCCATCCAATATTGTATATTATACAACGCCAAGGAGATCTTGTATAGATTGGAGGATTATAGGTCACATGTCATCAATAAATGATATATGAATGCGGACGTCACATACCGTGCATTTTTTTGTTTCATTCGTTTCGTGCTATTACACGCCTCATGCGTTCCACAAAACACAGGTCATCTAATACAGGCTGTCCCAAAAAATTTTGACAATCGAGACAAAGGCACTTTGTAAGCTATTTGACGTTATTTCATTTCAATCCGATACATAGAACAAAAGATATGCTTCGTCAAAAAAGGAGAGTACAAATTCGGAGTGGGGTTTCGGGAAACATGATTTTTTAACAACTCAAAATGGAGTTATTGATTGGTATTGAACCTGTTGAATATACTGACGATATTGACAAGAACCTTTTAACTTATTATTGCAATAAAAACTGTGATCCATTGTTCTTATAATCAGCAATCTTTGTGCTTTTCATAAGTTAAGTTCAAATCATTAAGCACACTTATCATAGAACCAAAGGAGGGGCCGACACAAACGGCGGAACAAACAAAGCAAAACAAAAAACGGAGGGTGAGACACGGCCTGATGAAGGCGCAAGAAAAGGAGGGGGGGTGAGGTTTTTTGTTTCGTTCTGTAGATAGAATAAACAACAAAAAACACGACAAAACAAACAAAAAAGAAAAGAAAAAAACCTCTGATATAGGCCTACTTGGACTTTGAAGCAGGCGGAAATTTTGGAAGTAAGACACAAGGTAAAGACCAGTAGCAGGAAGCAGACACATACCGAATCAGAATGGCAAGAATGCAAACCAACATTTCTCTATTACGACCGAGCCGTTGTGGTAGATCCAACGATGAGCATTTGGAAAAACGCGGTGAAAGATGGAAAGAAGATGTGCTATGAAGTCAAATGTATTCATATTGCGTAATGCATTTCAAGTGCTTTTAAGGCATAATCGGACCAAGTTGATTTTGCCATCACATATTTGATGAAGCATTATCTCTTAATTAGTCCCATTTAAAGTGGGGGTTTTACAAAATACAGTGCGAGTCAAAAGAAGTTGACCGCGATTGGTGATGTTTAATAAAAAAAAATCTCAAAACATAAGTGAAATTATCAATCATACGATCATTCCTATTTTACTAAAAGTGCTATTTTTCTAGCTTTCTACGGAATACTTGACCAAACAAATTTTAAGTAAGCATTATACCCTAAGAAATGTTTAGAACTATCAGACATTTGGTTTGGTTGTTATGAGCGAAAATGTGTCCCATTTGGTCGACCAATATTAATTGCAAATCGCGTTTATTCTTACATCAAAACGGATCAAAATATCTGCGAGAAAACTTTACAGATGTGGTTTTTGGGCTCAAGGTCATTAAATCACGGTGGACAGTTATTTAATTAAATCAGGTCATCCTCCTTTAATGTCCTGTCCTTCCTTCGACTTGATGACCATTATGTTGATCCATCTCTTATCCCGCCTGGAGATCCTTTTGCGGCGACGATTTCTGACCTCAGCCACTATGAATCTTTCAAGCTGTGTATTGGTGGTGGCCCCTTTAGTACACTCTACACTTTAGTATCCTATAGAAAAAGGTCAAGGGAAGTGAGATTTGGAGATCTTGGAGGCCATTCGACTCACTGTTCTTAGTTCTATCACACGGTTGGGGAAGAGCTTTTCTAGTAGATTGTGCACCGTTTCTTCTTTGTTGAGTAGATACAAGTTCTGCCATGGCCTTGTGTCGCATTACAGGGTGTCCACAAAAGAATGTTGCAAGGCAAAACCATCCTCGTTTGAGGTGAAAAACTAAAATAGTGAGGTGAGATTTACAGCCTGTCATATGTGAAGTCTTGGCTTTTTATAGCATTCAAATTGGGTTGTTGCAATCCAGAGATATGTGTAATATAGGTTTTCCAAAGTCCAAATGCCACTATTTCAACCATTGGTCTTCAAAGGCAGTTAAATGTCCTATTGTCAATTATGTTTTATTAACACATAACAAATAGCAAAATAAGGCAGTTCAAGGTCCATATTGCTAAAAAAATATCCAACAATTGCAACAGAACCATTTTGTGTTATCATATGCTAAAGCCTAGAAACATTAACAATGGGCAACATGTCAGGGCGAAAAGTAAACAAAGTCTAAAGGGTTTTGAAAACCCAACTTAACATCTGGTCAGGAGGATTAAAAATAAGTATAGGTTGTCATATTACGGGGTCATTAGTTTCAGAAATCTAGGCCAATTAACGGGCTCAAGTTCATCCTGGGGTAATTCACTAGTCTCAAATTGTTTGTCTGGGTCAGATTCATAACAGAAAATGCATATTTTGTTTTTATATTTTCTGTCCTTGGCGGCTATATGAAGAATTTGGGAACATTTGAAAAGAAACTGAGCATTCTGCTTAAAAATGTTACACCTGGATGACCTTGAACCTTTATTGCCTATATTAACTATACCCGCAGAAGTAGGAACATATAAACACTTTTTAACCCTTAGGTATGGCTAAAATATGAGATGGTATGTAACAGTTTACCTGTAATTTGTCATGTTATATGTAAGTTGTGAAGAAATATAATAGTAAATGCACAGGTAGCCCCCGGCAGTTCCATAAGTTTATTTATACGAAAAGGATCATAGCTGATGATTAGCATGGACCTGAAAGGTGTTCAACCGACATTGATGCCGGGGTCTACGCCTGGCCTTCCCAAGAGTAATCCAATATGGCGGCCTAACGTGAACGTCATAGTGTATATAGGATAGCTAATGGCCGATGTCACAGCGTTTAAAGGACACCAATTAAGGTCAGTTACGAACCCCCACCATTCAGCATTCACTATGCTTTTTTTCGTTTTCAAGGAACACCTTCGTTTGGCTGTATTTTATACATTTACAAAAAGTATAACATAAGTCCTATACAAGTGGTTTCTTATTTGGTTATATTATATAATGTAAGACTGTGAAGAAATTAGAGTTAATGCACGTGTCTGACCCTGTCAAAAAGGCTTCTTTGCGGTGATCGTCAGATTTTCCTCTAGGGAACGTTAGGGATATAGCTATGGCTGATTGCATCAAATTTAGAGAGAGGAATTTAGGGTCCGTACGACGCCTAAGTGGTGACCAACCATAAAGTGGTGCACCAGCACTTTAATGGTGGGGTTCTTTGTTTTGTTGTGGTTTTTAATGATTTTCTTTTCTTGTCTTTTTCGTTCAGGGAGCAACCTTCGTTTATTTGTTAGTTTATTAATTATGTATAGATTTCATATACACTTCTTTAAATGGTATTTCGGCTTGGAGCAAATATTGTAATTTTTGAAGAAAATATAGTCAATGCACAAAAGATTGTCTTTGATATGATCCTGTTTGAAAACAGCTTGTTATATGACACCTCGGTAATGGAAGATTGCCCACTTGTTAGTTGCGGCGCCAGGGTTGTGGCATGGGGGGGGGTCCCCAATTTCTTTCTTGCCCCCCAGCCCCGCCCCCCCCTCCGGCCCGGAGGGAAGAAAAAATATGACGGATATTTTTTTCCAAAATCAGTGATTGGGGCCAAAATCACAAAATTGGCAAACAATAAAGCGATTTTGAGCCCAAAAAATTGGTTACAAAACTTTTTTTTTTTTTTTTATTTGTCCCCCCCCAGATATTACAATTTTTCCTTTTTTCGACGCCACCCAATAATTAAACTTTGCACCCACTCCGGTTTCCCACCCAGAAATGAAGTCTGGGTGCACCCGCCCTGAAGAACTAAACACTTGGGCGCTAACATTTAAAACACATTAGGATCTTTTTACACCCGAGTAGCGTCTTTTAAATGACAACGATGGTTTAACCGTGTTTACTTTGTTTAAGTCAACAAAATGGTTAAGAAATTTCACCACGCGTTTTGCTTTTACAACGCAATTTTCAAAAAGGCAAACGCGTTGTGCAATAGTTATGATCCTTTTAGCTTGCACGAAATCAAGGTAAATTACTAGTCCTATAGTCTACTTCGCTAGTTACTACTCACCAACTGACGGGTAGTTACTTAGTCTAATTCAAGTACGGCACCGAAAAGTAACTGCCGAGTAGAATAGAGGCGGAGCAGAAATATCTAGGGGCCATATTTAAGGATGTTCTTTACCTAGCACTACAGAAACAGGGGTGGACAATTGGTAGGTAGTTGGACCCTCTACATCAATGCTGGTAGGTAGTACTCCAAATTGTGGCATCACTTTTCAATAGGGGGCAATCTTAAGTTTACACATGGGTCAAACTATTAAAATGCTCCAATCCTGTGAAATGTATGCCTACTGTCCGTCTAGGCATAAGGACTCCAAAAAATGTATAGTTTGATACCCCTCGATCCATTGGGTTGAGAGTATAGGGTAAAAATGACAAAAATGGTAAAAGGTCAACTCAATTGTACAGGTTTGTCACAACATTAAAAGTACTCTGTTCTATTTTAAATATTTGCAAATTATGCCCGTAGTAAGAGGATCCTAAAAAGTTATAGTTTTGTTAAGTTTAAATGTTTACTTACGGAGATTAAAGGGGCAAAGAAGGTCAAACACCAATTGGATTATGTTGCCCTATGACCTATTTTGTCCCATAACATAGTAACTATGCATTGCAGATGGTACAAACTATTCCTTATTTTGACACATTAAGCTAGATGAACAACTTCTTTCAATTTTTACCAAAATTGGAGCAACTTCTGATTTTGACCCCTGTACAAATAGAAATTGACCTTTTTACCATTTTAGCCATTTTACCCTATAGCTCCCAAACCAATGGTCATAGATGGTACAAACTATACATTTTGGAATCCTTATGACTAGACGGACAATATGACATACATTTCAACATGATTGGAGCATTTTAAAAATTTGACCCCTGTGTAAACTTAAATTGCCCCCTATTGAAAAAGTGATACCACAATTTGAGAATACTACCTACCTAGCATTGATGTAGAGGGTCCATACTAACTACCAAAGGTGTCAAACCTTTTCTGTAGTGAGGAGTAAACGATGATGTTTGACCTGGGTCCCAGCTCCTCCTCTAGTAACCTCCCTAGTAAGTAACAAAGAATAGATTACCTCGCCAGTAGATTAACATCACCATCCCCTACAAAATAAAGGTTACGGAAAATGAACAAGAACAGTTGGTTTTTTTCAGGTTCGGCAGTTAATGGGATTCCCGTAAATTGAAAACACACCAGCACACGTGAAATACACTGTTGCTCATAAAATTGGAATATTTTTTTCAGACCCAATCTTAAAACGTATTTCTAGTTGAACGCCTCAGTAGGAGTAGGTGAAGTGAATCCATGCACAATTTGAATTACGTAACAATGCCTTTTGCTGGGAACTATAAAAGGCCAGACGTCTGTTTGTTTTTTTTCCCTACTCCAAGCCTGTGTGAAAGGAGCCCACGTTTTCAGAGTTGGTTGTTACCGTTACAACAAAAACTGACACAGAGATTCCCTAGGCTATGCCTCGTCCAACGGCATTGTTAATACGCCGAAGAGTGCTTGCTTCCGCTCCGACGAGAAGGATACAAAGTCCCTGAGTTCCTCGGGATATTGCAGAGTACGGTCTGTAAAATCCTCAGACATCAGGTCACGAAAATCTCCAGGACGATCGCAATTGACTACCAGACGAGATGATCGCCAACAGCTTAATCTGTGCCGGAGAGCCCGAAAAATGCCAACGAGTTGTCTTCGTCCTCTGTGGAGAAGACACTGCGGAATCAACGTTTCCCGCCAAACTGTAAATCGGAGATTGCTTAAAACATGGTTACCGAGCAAGACGAATGAATGTCCAAGCCTAACCGTTCACCGCAGAGTTGTTCGACTTCGCTTGGCTAGGAATTACAAAGATTACAGCTCGGACACTTTCAACATGTGGTCTTTATGGACGAGAGCTGCTACATCCTTTACCGTCAAGATGGAAGACAAAGGGTTCGTCGATTACGGGGTGAGAACTACCGAGATGACTGTATTCAGGAATCGACTCAAGGTGGTGGCAGCTCAGTGATGGTATGGGCCGGTATTCATTATGGAGGGAAAACGTCATTGGTGGTGCCAGATGGAAACATAAATAACATCGTCGTGTACCTGGACATTCTGAAAAAAAAAACACAGCCTGCCACATGCAAGAAGGGTTTATGCAAACAATATTCGGCTACAAGACACGCTGCACAGGGCCGCTGTAGTGAGAAATTTCTTGATGCAGAGGGGATATGGGGCAGATACAATGGCCTGCTTGCTCTCCCGATATGATCGAGCATGTCTAGGATGCTTTAGGCCGAGCCATCGATGACAGGGACAATCTTCCTCAAAATCTACAGGAGTTAGCTCAGTCTCTGACCGATGAGTGGGACGCTCTGCCCATTTACATCATAAACAACATTGTGGACAGTATGCCGCGACATCTTCACGCACTGATTCATGTCAGGGGTGGCAATACTCGATATTAGTGACTGATTGACATTTAAAACAGTACTATTGAACATTTCGTTGCATGAAATCACCAAAAAAAAGGGTTATATGTAAAATGGACTGATGTGAAAAAATGGTAACAAAATCCTTAAATCGGCTGTTCAAATACCCCATTTTCCTTCAGGCTAAGGACACAGTTTCGTAAAGGGGTAATTGTGAACTAAGGTCATGGTGATATGTTTGGAAGAGGCTGATCAATCAAGTGTGGCGATATACACCTAAGATATCATAAATAACGTACACTGTAAGAATCATTCCGATAAAATGGTAAACAAATATTTTATGCCCCCCCCCAACTATGAGCAACAGTGTCTAAGCAAGTCTTCCATCATGGTTCGTAATGCGATTTTCTCGCTTCAGAAATTTTGCCTTATAGGTTTTCCCGGTAATGTCCGTACTTAGTTTCACTTCAAAATAAGTGTTATGGTATTTCAATTCGTAATGAATTGATGCATAGGCATGACACCGTATCAATTCGGAGACGTACAAATTACAAACGGTTTGCATTTTCAGCTATTCAATTTCATTTGGTGTATAACTTCGTTTTTAAGCAATTAATATTCGTTTTGTTCAAGCAACGTAGATTTTTACCAACAATTGTCATAATAAACGCGCAAAGAATTGAAAAATGGACATACAAAATCACCATGGATGTCGTCACGTAGAACGTAGACACTTGTGTGTTTTCAGTTCGTTTATGTTCATGCAATTTACTGTTGGGCATTCTATGATAAATTAACAATCTTGCAAACCATGTAAGTGTGTAATAAATCTTGAAAATGAGTCTATACTGAATAGAATATTATTTTCGGAAATTAAACAATAACTAGTAAGTAACTGAGTCGATTATATAGGTTTCGGCCAATTTCGCAATTTACGTGTTCCATTTATAAAGGACATTCGTTTTCGTGCGTATTGAACGAATGTGATATTGTTTTCAATCAAGCAAACGTCATTAGATTTCGTTAAAGGAGCATCGATCGCGTGAATGGTCGGCCAATTTGCGTAATAGCTCAATCGAATCAATTGGATTAGACCTTGCGATTCAATTCACGTGTGCTATTTCGCCATGAGATAACAAAAATGAAAAAATTTTCTTTGAATTGCAATATTTTGCTGTTATCATCTAGTCAGAGGAAAAATCATTCCTTCCTGGAATTAAAAATGACATGGTTGGTAGCCTTATTAAAGAAAAACAAAATGGAGACCTGTCTGAAAGGAATATCTATTAAGTAATATAAGTTTTCAGTTTGAAAATTTTACATAATCATCCTAATGAGTGTAGCACAAAGATGCTTAAATTAAACACGGTGGCCTTTAAAAGATATTAAGCGAAGGGCCAATCCACAACTATCAGCTTCCCCCTAGTTATTGAGTTACCTGCCAGATCAATACAAACTAAGCACCACCTTGATGGTTTGGTAGTTTTATGATTAATACCACAATAATCAGAGGTTGCTAATTAAAATTGTTGCGGTCACCTCTAATCCGAGATGGCGGCCGAAATGGCTGCCGTTTTGGGCTAACGACAGTATTTTGAGGGTAATGTCCTACGTGAACAAAACATTACCTTGTTGTGGGTCAATTGACGATAATTGAAATGATCTACATGGATGACTACCCACTTTTGTGGGTTTCGTTGTTGTCTACCATATCATTTGGCGCCAAAAGGCATATTTTGCCATTTTTTCAAAAAAAAATGATGCGGACTGGAAAGAAGTTCCCCCATATATCAAAATCTTTTTCATAAGGATCAAGACTGTCTCAAGGAAATTTGCCATCATAGTAATATGCATTTGTATGAAAAGCACAGGAGCATAGCAAGATTAGACTGAAAGTTATAGTGTCAAGAATGAATGGGTCTTAATCACAAAAAAACGCCATTTGGCGTACAGTTCAGCTAAGCACATGACCAAATGTGTGTTCAAGACCATTAAAAGGCTATATGACAAGTTCTGATCACCTAATTATATTAAATGTTTGATTTCAGTTGATGCGATGGCTTGCTGATCAAACTTTTTTGGGTAACCTCTAAATCCAAGATGGCAGCAAATGGCCGTACTTTGACAAAACAATGTTTTTTAAGGATAAGTGTTGAAGAAGCCTCTACTCAGACATGTGTGATTGTGTCATTTTAAAGGCAAATACATTTTCTAAGGGAGTATACCATGCTGTGGAGTTTAAGGTGGTGTAAACAGTGGTATAGCAGCACAAATGGGTTTTTAACATTTTTACGCAAATAAGAGCAGAAAGAAAAATTTTTTCTACATCAATGAAAGGCTTTCAAGATACTTATTACTTTGTAGGACTTTGTCCCTATGGAAATATGCACACATGTGAAAAAAGGTCTAGCTTTACAATATATTCTGTGAAAAAAGTTATAGTGCCCAAAGTAAAAGTGTCACAATCTCATATAAAATGCTATATGACAGTTTTTGTTTTTATTTTTTTTTATTTTTTCATCACATAACTATAAAAATGTTTGATTTCAGTTGCTGCAATGGCCTTACATGTGGTTAGTCACATTTTTACCCAAAGCAATATCAAATTTTACGTGAGTGTTTTCACTGTAGAAAAAACCATAATATTTTACATTTATGTTTGTATTTCTAAATAGAACATTTACTTAAAGAGACATGAAGATTTCCAGAAAGAGCGCCCCCAATTTTTTGAACCCAGGTTTGCAATTGGAAATGATAACAGGTATTTAGATCACACTGAAGATGAATAAGCCAAAACGCCGTTTCTTATGTAATAAGATGATGATTATAGTACTTTGTCGTGCACGACAGAAAGTCAAAGCACGGGCCTCTATGGGGAAAATTACGATAGTCAGGCAAGGTCAAAACAAGGTTTGCGGTTTTCTTTTGTACTTGTGTGTCAATAAACCTTCGAAACGTTTTTGGTAAGTGGTTCTACACCATCCAGTGCATTTGAGAGAATTTAGTATCCTTAAAAGTCTCCTGCCTGTCACTTTAAGCAACTGTGTGTAGCATAGTGTTCAACCCGTTCGAAAGTTGTCCATTTCAAAAAATGTATGCCAGAAGTGTGATAAAAAAATATATTTTGAAGTGGTTACATTGTTGCCCATACTGATGCAATCTAAACACGATGAAACCAGTCATTTTGTCCTTTGTCTCAAGTCTGTATTGTTCTTCGCACTATATGCAAAAGAATACTACAGCAAAAACATCTGAATTAATAGCGATGGTTCTTGCACTCCTTTGGAGAACTGCAAATCCCTTTACATTCAGTCAGAGTTTTTCTTGCACCACATTAGTAGGAAAGCGTGTAGTAAATCGCATTTAGTGAAAAATTCACAAAGCCCCCCTTTTTTTAAAATTATACCACTGGTCACCAAAAGACCCTATTTTGTGGGATTATTTTGCATTTTTTTTGAGTAAAAAACGAATATTTTTAAAGAAAATTTGCAAACATTTTAAAAAATTAAAAAAAGAACCCATTTTTTGGAAATTTTGACAAAATCGAACCTCAGAAAAACCCTAAGTGTTAAGAAATTTAGTCTGTTCTGGCCCCAAAGACCCTGATTTTTTTCAGTCCTGCCCAAAGGCCTGGGTTTGAGAGTGCAAGCCTTACACCCCCACACACAATTTTTATTGAGTGACCCACCAAGGGTTCCAACAAACAACAGATGGTGCCAGGAAGTAAATCTATCCAATCAATTTTGAATTTCACTTGGAGATGTTACAATCCATCCATCGTGTGGAGATGCGAGGTTGTACTCGATTGATACAGTGATATTATGATGTACGCTTTGTAGTTGGCCCCAAGTTGGCCTCTTTTTTTTACGTAAAGGCATTTGGGCAAGGAAGGAGTTTGGCAGGACAAGTCTTCCAGAACTACACATGGTGGACCGCAAGTTCATGGCCCCTGCCATAAAAGGCATAGATTGTTCAGAGAATGTGGTATCATTCTCTGAAGTTGTAGCCACAATACACTACCTTTCTCTGGCTGCCCTGAAGCAACATACGAGGTCTTTTAAGTGAATGAGCTCCTACTATAAGCCGCCATCACATGCTGATTATCCAAGTTTTGTTCAAGGCCTGTGAAATGATGTAACATGTTCTAGATGCAGTTCATGTCAGAAATAGACATTGCTTGAAATCCATAAAAGTCCACAAGCAGCTGATTCCAATACCATGGCATCAGGCTATCAGGGACGCCAATATTTTTTTTGCATGTTGGGTGCCAATACGCCTATAGTTTGAATATATAACAGTTAACTACGGAAAATAATATAGCATCCGACGGTATTACGACAACATCCGACTGGTGTACCAGTAGTGAAGCGTAGTGGGCATGCAGGATTAGTCTTCGATCATGCAATTTCCCCAACTTATAGATTAACACGGAATTCTTGGTGTATATTCATAGCATGTGGATCACAATAGTTGCAAATTAGACAAGTCACACGTCCATCTATAAATCCTAGCATACTTGAGTTCTTTCAACTATTCAATTAAAGGCTGGTGTCAGAAGATTTCCCCGAGGGAGGGTTGTGGCCCTCAATTTTCAGAAACAAATCGTGTTTTTTGCAATTACATATGCTGTGACGATGAAATAACTATGTTCAGATTGAAATCCTTCATATAAAAAAGTCACAAACTTTGTTATAAAATTCGTATCGTGCCTCAAACTTGGATTGATACATTTTAGAGGATGTTTTATTTCCACTGACTTATTTTCAATTAATAGACCAAAAAGTATATTCAAATCTCTGAGTCAGCCTTTAAAAATTTGCTAAGGAGTCTGACCTTCATCTTTTTAGGACATTTCTTAGGCCTACTTATGAACTTGTTTGTTGGGGCTAGCAATTATTGCGGAGAAGCTGTTTTCGAATGTTCTATCGGGACTCTGTTTATTTATTGATATTGTATCGGTATGTATCACACACCAATGCACACTGTTGCTGATGCTTGGAGCACAGAACATTTTACAGAAACTGCCTAAAATGTAACACTTTTTTGACAATGACACTATTTAACACTAGTGTTCTGTTAGTTTTCTGCTGAATAAAATACTTCCAGTCCTTAAAATATGGCAAACTATTAGAGGGAAAACTAATAAATGATTACAATCACAATATGCAAAAAATATAAAAAAAGTAAAAAAAATAAAAAGTTAGATTTTTTGTCCGAGTCAGCTGCGAAAACGTCAGAACACCTGTAGAACATTGGCTTTTTTTTACGTTTGAACACTGGTGTCAGGCGCCTGAAGTGTACAGGGATTTGCGACTTGGGCAAAGGAGTGCAAGAATCAGTCTATCAATGCAGCTATTTATCATCAAAACGAGTCCAATCATTCAAATAATCAAGAAACTTCACAGATATAAGAGTCAAACACAGATGATATCTTTTACTAGTAGTTTTCTTCGCATATACTTGAAAAGAACAATATAGAACAGAGAGATAAAGGCAACATGAATCTGCTTCATCATGTATTGTATTGCCAGGAGTAATGCGGCAATATTGTAGTTAAACTTCAAAAAATATAGTTTATAACACTTTTTGTCACTGCATATTTGAAAATGGACAATTGTAGCAGTATGAGCATGTAGCAATAGTGTTAAGTAGAGTTTCTATTTAAGAGCTATGTAAAAATAGTAGGTTTTTAAAGTGAAAACAGTAGTCATTTTGGGATCCTGGGTGCCCTTTGGATGCTATGGTACTTCTAAGATCAGTAATAAATCTTAAAATTTATAGAGCACATTGTCCAGTAATGGGTATAGGTACTTGATCATTAAGCCGTACATGTTATATAGATGTGCTAATAAAACTGTGATTTGTGATTGTAGATAGCATTGTACTTTGGGCCCTATAACTTTTTTTACAGAATATTTTGTAAAAGCTGGCCTTTTCACAGTGTGCATATTTTCATAAGGGACAAAGTTCTACCAAGTAATTAGTACTCATGAATAAGAATTTTCATTGATGAGCAAAAATGTCTTGATCTTGCTTGATCTCTTTTGTGTAAAAAATGTCAAAAAAACTCACATTTTTGCTGCATATACCCTTAAACCTAGAAGCATGGTATAAGCCTGTAGAAAATTTATTATTTGCTTTAAAATTGACACCAATACATGCTGATTGGAGGGTTTCTTCAACCCGTTATCCTTAAACAATTGTTTTGGCAAAGCAGCGGCCATTTGGCCGCCATCTTTGGATTTAGAGGTGACCGAAAAAAGAAATTGAATCAGCACGGACATTGCAGCAAACTGAACTCAAACATTTTATTAAGTTAGGTGAATCAAAACTGTCATATAGCAGTTTTATATGGTTATTGACACAACAATATGGTTCATGGTGTTTAGAGAAACATGTGCAAAAATGGAGTTTTGTGATTAAGACCCCTAGTCATTTTGACACTATATACTTTTAAGTAACGGCTATATCTGTGCTTTTCACACAAAACCGCATAATATATGAGGACAAATTCCTGAGAAGTCTTGATCCAATTATGAAAAAAACAATTTTGTATGGGGGAGAAAAGTAATTTAGTACCATCACGTTTTTTTGGAAAAAAAGAAATGGACAAAATCGCGAATGCCTTTTTTGGCACAGTCGCAAAAGGATGTGTGATAAAAACGAAACCACAAAAGGGGTATGAGCATGTAGATAATTAAAATATATTCAAGTAATGACACCAAGAACAAAGGTAATTGTTTGCTCACGTAGACTTACCCTCAAAAATACGTCGTTAACCAAAACGGCGGCCATTTTGGCCGCCATCTTGGATTTCGAGGTGACCGCAACAAAATTTAATTAGCACACCTCTGAAATATTGTGTATTATCATAAAAACTACCAAAAAATCAAGGTGTGCTTAGTTTGTAGTGATCTGGCAAGTGACTTGCTTATTTTTGATTTTGGCCCTTCACTTATATGATCAGTATCAATGCTGAGTATGATTGTATATATGGAAGAGATTTTTATTTTAAAATGTACATTCTAATTTGACAATTCAAATAATCATCTAAATGAAAATAGCCGCCATCAAGACAATGTTTAGTGTGTTCGAAAAGTTTGAAAACACGTTTTAAATTGGTCCAGCCGTTTGGATTGTGGAATAAAAAATGTGCACTAAATTGACCCATAAAATTAATTAATGTGGTCACTCGACCACATTTGGAGACGTTTTTTGCTCAAAACATCAAAAGAGAACATTTCATGGGCAAAACATATGTACTTTCATAAATCTCAAGTTTGATGGAGTGAAGTGGGTGACGGGGTCATATATCGGATCACCCACCTTTAACCTATTTTTGTCAGTTACATTACTGTACATGACGAATTAAATTTGCCGGAAAAAATATAGGCCTATACACTGTAAAAAAAAAATACTGTAAATTTTACAGGAAAAAATCCTGGCAGCAATTCTGCCAACAAATTACCGTAAAAATTACAGTATACTGTAAAAAATAATTTAATCAAACCATATAGAAACAAATATATTTGGTGAATTATTATAGAGATTGTAAATGTGTGGAGAATAAAAAAGCACTGACGAACACCCTAACTTTGTAGGCCTATCAACAAATTTTTATGGTGCATATACTGTAAAATTTTACAGTTTGTTGTAAAATATATTACATCAAACTGTAAAATATACAGTAAATTTGAATGAAAGCTGTAATTTTACGGGATTTTGTTGGCAGAATTGCTGCCAGTATTTTCCTGTAAAATTTACAGTATTTTTTTTCCTGTCAATTTTAGTACTTAATCGTGTAATTGAAAATTCATAATTATGTATAATAATGTTGATGATCATTATAATTCGAATAAAGGCTCCACTTTTAAATTGAGTCATTATAGGCCTTGGAAATTGAACATAAAATTTACAGTATTTTGCTGTATTTCCAAATTACAGTCAAATACTGTAAGTTTTTTACAGTATTTTACTGTAAATTGCACTGTAATTTTTACAGTGTAATTATATGTGTGTCCCGAAGATATGAAATTTCCTAAAAGTTGTTTTGACATGTTTTACCAAAATAGATATTTTACTGATTTTATCATTCTAGGTCTATTAAACGTAAACGTCTATTGTAGGTCTATAACGTAACGTAATTAAATGCATAATCACCGATTAGAATAGCAATCCACGAAATTGAAAATCAACCCTACATTGTTTCGCACCGTTCTTGTTTACGTATAGCGAAAAAAGTTAATGATTTTTCGAAATAAATTCGAAATGGCGAAATTGAAAGCATAACGACGAACTTGCACTACCATAAGCTAAAGGTTATGCTGTACAACGAAATTAATTGACGAGAAATGGAATAGAGTGCTCATAATACGAAATTGTACTTAGGATTTAGACCGATAAGCCCAAAACGTGAGAAATTGATTGCCAAATTATTTTTTGGTTGATAAAAGTGCGAAATTGGCCGGGAAAACATATAAAATGTCTGCTTACTTTTTAATTCATCGTTCCGTTCACTTCTTCACGATTTATACGATTTAATCCATAACCATAGTTTTTTTTCTCTTTATTCCCTTATGCCTCTTTATATATATATTTCCCCTTTTCTTGTTGTTTACTTTGTTTATTTGCTTTGTTTTGTTGTTATTTTTGTTTCTTTTTTTCTTAGGATTATCAAAAAGTTATTGCAGATTTAACATAAGAAATAGACCTCTACAATGTTCACATATTCTCGCATTGTATATAATTTGGGAATGAAATTTCAATTACTTCTCCCTTGTCGATAGTCCTGCCGAAAACAGTCTGTATACATACCATAGGCCTACATAACCTTTACGCAGTAACAACTATGTTTAGGAATAAAATACTTTCCTGCACTAACTTTGCAAACACCATTTTTAAATTTCAAAACCTAAACACAAACACACACACACAAATATATAACCATAACTATTGATGTTTACCTATTATATTGATGCTTAGAATGCAATATGTTAAATTGAAATAAAAATGTTTAAAACAGTTTTTACAGTGATGTGAGGTATAATGTGTGTACTAAATTGTAGTATATGATCTTATTTTTAATTGTTGAATGTTTTTGGTTTTTCAATATATGGGTCACACACCATTTATACATTATCTGAGTTCCTTCCAAGAAATGTATACATATTTGCTAGCATATATAGGCCTATTAAAATCTCATTCACGACCCAAAATTGCCGTTCTTAAAAGATTGCAGCTGTTGTACATTTGAACGAACTAAAACGAATTCCTTCGCACAAGCAACCACATGGACCTGTCACGCTTGCTTTTGAATACCTTTTCTCCTAATTCCGTACCTTTTCATGTAAATTGATTGAACATTTCGGGAAATTGGACGTTCTTATTAGGCGAGTGAATGCTTTATTCATTTCATTGGATTGAGTTATAAGCAATTTGAAATATACATTTTGGAGTGCGTTCAAATTCGCGCGAAATCGAATAACCCAAATGTTAATTCGAATGAAATTACTATCAAATTGACCGGGAAAACCTATACATAAAGAAACAAAAGAGATTCGTTATAATATTTTGAGCAACTTTTGGGTGAGTCATATCATATTAAAATATTAATTAAGAAGAAAACTAATTTTTAAAGGTTGAAAATTGTTTCACGCCGAGAAAATTGAGTCGCAGTACTATAATTTAAGTATAGTGGCGAGAATCGTGAAGATAAAGTGACACTAGAAAATTTCAAGCGTGTTCTTTTGGGTTCGAGTGTCGTGTCAGTCTTTATTATTATTATTACTATTTTTATTTTGTTTTGTTTTAAGCAGCGACAAAGTACTGTTAAACAATATTTCGAGGTCTATATTTGCTTTTTAATTCTTTAATTTCTTGAATGGATATGTTTGTATGTTTAAGATAGGTCTTCAATGTTAATGCTATACCGATTAATATACCATTCTCCACAAAATGCTCATTATGATTTGGATTCAGGTATAAGAGCATGTTTAATAGGATAATAGAATGTTCCTCTGGTATGCATGCATAAATCCTGTCCAAGTATATATTGTCTTAAAGATCTTATTTCATTATGCAAAATTGTAATAGATTGTGGAGTTAAACATACTCTAAAAGCAGTGTTTAGAAAGTGATAGCAAAGTTGTGTTTTAGAGTTATGTTTAGGGTGTTGTTAGTTTTTAGAAATTAAACGTCAGTGTTAATTATTTTGACACACGGAGTTTAGTCTCTGAGCATGTTTACAAAGTAAAGCAAGAACGTGTTTAAAAAGCGTGTCTTCGCTAAACACAGTTTTAGAGTGTTTATGTTTTGTACAGATTATAGTGCAAACACGTATAGAATGTGTATTTTCTTGTATTTTAGACTACCACGTGTTTTTGTCTGGGTAATTATTAAATATATTATATAACAAATCGGTTGTTTAAAATGGATTCATAAGTTGAGTACGGAGTTGTTTATTTGATACCACACTATATCTTAAGCATAATTTGGTTCATGTTTTCAATGTAGTAACTCCTTGTGTAAAAACAACACCCAAATTAGCCGAAAATGCGATCGCTATTCCACGCAATCTGCGAATTAGCAGCCGCCATCATGAACTATTCAGTACTAATCACACGGCAAATGTTTGGTAAATGACTTACTGTTTGTCAAAAATGTTCGATTGTTTACTGAGCGATCAACAAATTTATACTGCATAATTTTATGGTGACCAGTGGCCAATATCTACCTAATAATAAAAACAATAATAACAAAATACCCTGCATCCAAAATATCGGAATAATTGTATATAATTGTAAATAAATAAACTGACAAATGCAATTATGTTGGTTAAATATTTTACGTAACTTCTACGGTTGTTGGTATTTGAACCAAAGTTGCTTTCAATATCGACCCATTTACACAACAATTTTGCAGTGCATGATTTAAACTGCAACTGCATATCGTTGTATTTGTTTTGACATAATTGATAAACATCCACAAATTTCCTATTTCGTTTTATATTTGTCCACCTATTCTGTCGGATACATACACTGATCCAGGGTGGTTTAATTTTTTTTCTGTAACTGGCCCGTCGGGGGCCAGTTAAGTCGGAAACCTACTGCCCCTGCAGTGAATTCACTGACCCAACCTTTCCCTGCTATGGTCATGAATTTCTTTCTTGTCCTATATGCCAAACTTTGGCCTGAATTGCAAAAATAAAATATCTGCTATATTTGACCCCTCAGTCCCTTAGGGTTGGGTGTGCAGCGCAAAGGCCAAAAATTAGGGCTGAGAACTATTTTTTTAAATAAATTTGGTCTTCGAACTCCCTTTTTTACAATATGTGGACTTAGGAACTGCATTTTAGGTCAAATTTGAGGTTGTGGAGATGGATAACTGGGAAAATTTCCCCAGTTGCCTAAATTCTGGGAGTTTTGTGGCAAAGTAGAGGAGTTTAAAAGAGGGTCAAAATAAGCGCAAACTGGAGTCTTTAACGACGCACATACTCGGACCGGCCCATTTCAGATCAGTGCCCCAACCCCTTCTCGGGGCTTCAGTATCTGTGTTTATTTTGTCTACCTTTTTTGCAATTCCTTCACATCAATTTTTTTTCGCACTCCCCTACAATTTTGGTAGTTCATACACAGTACAAAATTATAATGGTGTAAATAAATGTGGACCAATTCCTCCTCATGTTCTACAAACTCACTTATTTTCTCAGTCTTCAGTTGTCACTTTGGGAGAATTCTGAGATAACTCTCCTGGGTCCGTTATCTTTTCATACTCGCTCTTTTGCATCTTTTTTATTCCTAGGAACGTATTTTATAATCCTGTTTCGTGTAGGGCCTGCTCCACTGCAATTGGTTAATATATGCTCATTTCTGCTGAAATTCTGCAGTAAAATGTGCGGCGGCAAGCATGCAATATGTGGCTCTGGTATGAATTATGTCGGTAATGTGAGATCCATTCGCATCATGCACGTAGCCTATGGACCTCCTTGGCCCTCTCTCATACGCACATAAAACGCTAGGATTGACAGAGGACTAACACACCCGTCTGTTTTAGTAGTGGGAGTTAGCACTGAATTATTGACTGATGATCTTTGAAAAGCGAAAATGGCATGAAAAATATTAAATAAAATGCTAAGCCGCAAGTTTTGAGGATAATTCCATGGATGTAAACTGGATTTATTACAAACCTACCACACCTACATTTCTGAAAACTCAACTGGGCCCGACCGGCCAGCTCAGTTGAATTCCTACTGGCCCGACGGAGATTTCACTGGCCGCGGGCCAGCGGGCCAGTTGCTAAAATCGAGCCCTGCAACTGATCGCCAATAACGAGGGATCCCTATTACCATACCTTTTAATAGCAGACTTGATTTGGCTCGCATCCCTTTGCACTCCCGCAGGAAAGGTTTGAAAGTGACGTCAATATTTTGACCTTTTCAAAAACAAACAATTTTGTCACATTTTTGAACACCGTCGCTACAGACATTTAGAGTTATTAATGCCCATGGTAATGACTGATTTAAAGTCGAACTACTTTAACGCTAATATCGAAGTTTTGTGTACATAAACATTTTAGAAGGATTTTAACTTAATGTTACCGTGATTGTTAGTAACTGGTAAATATTATCCAATCCTTTCTTAAGCCGATTAATCATATAAAAAGCACTCAAAAACCTCTTCCTTATACCACGATCAAAAATAGAAGGAGTTTTACTAATGTGACCTGAAGGTTAGTATATCGTAATTAATATCCACTCCATTTTTTAAACCAACGATTACTGTAAAAACAATCAACGCGATCATATAATCTCACCATCATATTCATGGGCAGGCCAAAGAATTTCTGAGTCTTACAACTGACGTCTAATAAATACTTGACAACATCACTCATAGAACTCTGAGCAATGATGCAACCAATATCGATACCGAAAACCACTAGGTTGATCAATTGCCTGTTTGGAAACTTTAAAAATAGATCTTCAGTTTCAACAAATTATTTGATTGAAGGTTGTTATAGTGTATGGTTTATTATTATAAACATTAAAACGTCCTTCTTCAAATATTGTATCACTTTAGATTCGTGTTAAGGTGTATCTTGGTCAACTCTTTGTGCGCGCGCAGGCGGAGTGCCCATCTTTCTGTCTGTTGGCGTTTTGGACGCAGACTTTCTCAATATATACTGTTGCTGTGGGGGGGGGGGGGGGTTGCATTCCCGGCATATGCCGGTACCAATTTATAGCTCCTGGTGAGAGATGCAAGCTAGGTAAAGTGCCTTGTCCCAAATGGGCACAAAACATTGGCGACAGCGGGGCTCGAACCCACAACATTAGCTTCATGGCGAGCGCTGATCCAATTGTGTCCACACAATGTCTATAGTTTGATGCATAAAGTGGCAGGACCGATTGGATCTGGGGAGTCAACAAATGACGGTCATCTTGGATCTAAAAAAACCACAATAGATACCATCCATCATTTCTAATTGGCTAAACATCAATCATGACATTATAGAGCGGGAAACATCATCGTTCATACCCATCACTACATCTAAGCTTTGACAACGCTTTGGTAGTTAGTGGCCAAGTTAAGTACCAGTTGTAAACTTGTTGAATTAAATTCCAAACATGTTGAAATCTTGTCTATAGTCCGCTTAGCTCATTAAGGATTGTCAAAGATATATATTTTGTACAATCTAAGACCATTGGTTTTGGATTTTTGTTTAGGTTAAAAAATGTCTAAAATTGTAAAAAATGGTCATTTCCATTGAGCAGATGTCGAAAATATGAAGTATCCAATTTTGGTAAAAAATGATAAAAAAAATTCATCTATAACTTAATGTATCCAAATAAGGAATAGTTCGTAACATCTGCAATGCATGTTATGTGATAAAATAGACCATAGGGCAACATAATTCAATTAACATTGACCTTCTTTGACCTTTATCCCTGTAAAAAACATTTAACATAACCAAAACTTTTGCAAGTATTAAAAATATAATCAGAGCAACTTACAACGTTGAACTCTGTACATATTGAGATTGACTTTTTATTACAGTTTAGAGTCAACTGTTTGGAGTAGTTTAAACGTTTGACTCTGTGTAACCTTAAATTGGCCCCTATTGAAATGATATAGAGGGTCCATACTGACTACCAAAGGGGTCAAACCTCAGATGTAGGCGGGCATGAACGAATTCTTAACGAACCTATGATATTCTGCTCCTGCTCTATTAAAGAGACCACTGTCTGTCATGTTCACAATATCACTCCATACAAAAGGGAAGAAAGAACAAAAAAATACTGAGAACCCTAGTAATAAATGTATTCAAAAGGCATAGAGATCAAGGGACCACTGACAGTCACTGAGGCAGGGAATATATATTATACTCGATTCGCGTTGATACGTTCGTCCCCTGGAGTTTTGGACCTATTCAATTAAGTAGGAGAGGGAAAATGAAAAATTCAAATGCACGCGCCACACCGGATTATCTTGGAGGACACTCCGGTCATTTAACTCACTCAGCTGCCACGAAATACAATTTAATTCATGTATGGAAACGGACTATAGTGTATTTCAGGCCTTAACATTCCCCACAATAACATGATTAACAGAAGTCCCTGCGCCTCATTGAATTTTTCACCTCCGCAAGAATGGTACGTGTCACATATCAGATGAATCGAGTATAGTTCTGTTTGTCTGTACAGCTATGCATTATGAGGCGGTTCCAACGCCAGATCAAAAGACAGAAACCGTTCATAGTTCATGGCAAAGTTCATGACAAATGTGTAAAGAATATTTACTGATACCCACTACACTATAGATGATGTGACCTATGACGTCACTTGTTGACATTCAGGACGCTCTCTGTTGTTTTCTGGCAGGCAAAATATTACAGTAGTTTCTGTGACAGACCACATAAAATCTGGTTATAAATTACTTGCAGAATCTTTCCTGATCTAAATTGATCACAAAATGCAGCTGGTAGCATTAGCTTAGTATGCTTGATAAGAAAGTTAGTTCGAAACAAAGGTTACAGCAAAAAACAGAATTTCCCCGTGCAAAGTATAGGTGCTTTTGCCTGCCAGTTTCTCTCTTACACCAACAGGGGGCGCCATAAACATAAACAAATGTCACATCATCTATACTACCAACAGACAAATAATGGTCGGATTAAGAGACTTTTGGAACCTTGAAGTCTATGATTAACTATCTAGATAAAGATTTCTATTCTCGTATCGTGAAGTCCCATTACAGGATATTCTCCATTTTATTTTCTATATGACAGGTAAGTGAGAAGCCCATTTAATTTGAATAAGAAAGGGTATTTGAATTAAGATAAAGTCTAATAAAACCCTTCATGCCACAGATTTAAGTAAATGCTTACCTTAATAATCTTGTATGCCTGTCACGCTTCTGGACGCATTCACGCATTCGTGCTTTGATGCTGAGCAGAAGCTTCTAGTCCAGCGGTAGAGCCATCGACCTTGCTTATGACCTTGCAAAATATTCTGCACGAAATGTTTTGATAGTTTCTAGCCAACATTGACATACTAATCTCAAATCTTGACGATGCAACTTTTGCATCCTTGAGCATTTTGAGATATGGAAGGGGATAGAATAACAGAGGATTGAAAAAGTGTAGTTTGCTATATCTAGGACAATTACTTTTGACACAATAGGCTTAAAATGGTTCAAGGTCACCCGGGGGATTTATAATGCACAGATTCCTTTCAAAATGGGCTCAAATTCTTCAGGCTTATACTAGATAGCAATGTAAAATACATGTTATGTTATTTGTTTGCTATTAGGGATATAATTAAGGGGGGAAATAGTGTTAAGGCCCACGGGGTCTATGGGGGATCTATGGGGGATCTGGCCTCTGTTAGATATCTTTGAGCTCATTAACATAAAGCAAATGTATATTTACTGTTGTAACATTCTCATACGAATAATTTGAATTCAATCGGATCAATATAAATGTTAACCACCATGATGACCTTGAACAGGTTTTGGCCTGTCGTGCAAAAACCAAAGGTTGTCGATACAGCAAAACTATGTATTTTTAATCCTTAGAACCAGAGGAATATGTCTATACCTTTTAACCCTGTGTCAAACATTTACAACATTTTCTCCTATAAATTTACCCCTTCCCTATCTCAAAATGCTCAAGCATTAGGGTATTATCAAGATCTGGAATCAGCAAGGCAATGTTGCCCAGAAACCATCAAATTATTTTGTGCAGATTCTTTTGCAAGGTCATATGGGCCTACCGCAGAACTATTCTGGAGAGGTTTGAGAAATTCTCAACCACTCTTTGAAGACTTTCATTTAGCTCCTGGAAATTGCTAAATATTTGCATCGTGCATACGTCGCCTAAGTTTATAGCAAAGATGTTCAATGGATGAAAAATCTGGTGACCTGGCTGGGTCATAGGAGACAAACGATGTGGCTGTCAACCAAAACGTCAGCCTAAAACTTACTCAATGCTGTCCATTGCACACATTCACGCTTCAATGGCGGCAGCGAGGAATGCAGACAGCCAACCTCGATGTACCGCATCATTGACTGAAGTCATTTAAATTTGAGCCCAACACAATCGACGGGTAGTACTAGATTTGATCAACGTTTAACTGGAGAGCATTTAAGCTAGCAAAAGGGGCCTAATATGGTTTCATGAATACCTTTATTACGCCATTATAGTTGATTCTTAATTCTCTTACTCTAAAAATATTAAAATGGTTAAATCAAAGAAAGATTTCGCAGGGATTCAAACCAGCAAACTTTCTATACGTAGTTTAAATCTTATAAACAATGTTATTCCATGGACCTAGTAGATACACTGTAAATGATGTGTTTAAAAAGTATGGACAAAAACATGTATAGATCATGTTTAAATCCTAAACATGTTTAGAGTTTAAACATAAGAAACATATAAAAATCCTAAACATGTTTAGGCTTTAAACATAGGTTAAACATGTTTTTGTCCATACTTTCTAAACACTTCATTTACAGTGTAGGAGAACCCACAACACACTAGTTTCAAGACCCTATCACGTTGCCGCCTTTTGTTATTAAATTCCACCATGATCCCATTTACCGGCTCAAGGTAATGCGATATTCACCCTCTCAGCTGGAGGGCTAACTGGCCATCGCTCTTCGGGGCATATAGTCCAATAATTTTAAGATTTTACCCAACACAAATCGCAACAGAAACAATTTTGGTTTTAATATACTGTGAAATAGTCCAAAAATAATATATTAAAGTCTACCAAAATCAACCTAGTGGAACATGTAGAAATAAGGGGGCAACGTTTGTACAGGGGTAAAAAATTAGAATTGTTCGAATTGATTTAAATGATGTACCAATTTATTGGGATACTCCTTGAACCTATTTTGACTCATAACTATTGAACTACAACATGCAGATAGGGCAAACTATACCTTTTTTAATCCTGGAAATGTAACGAACACGTTGGCATATTTTTCGACGCGTTTTGATACTTTTCATATTTTGACCCCTGTATAAACCTTACCCCCTTAAAAATATATGTTCCACTCCTTTAATTTTAGTAGACTTTTGATATGTTGTTTTTAAAGGTATTCTCAATACAATTCTGTTGGAATTGATTCTGTTGCAATTAGTGTTGGGTTAAGGCAGCATTCATTCTATTTTGACTGGCCTAATACTGGAAAAGTTCAGCCCGCTTCAAATTGCATGATTTTAAAATGCATGATTGCAATGAGGAAATTGAAAGATCAGGAAATATTTTGTTCTGAAATTAATGCCATTTCTTCATTTAAAATATTGCTTATTAACCCTTGTCTACCTGAGCAATTTTTTTTGTAACAACACACCGGAAGGGGGTACCAGCCCTTGAATTTTCTTTATTGAACATCCAATTCCTATAAATTTGGTACCTACATTATAGCTTAGAGTTTATTCTTTCCATTGGTATCAAAACATGTAAAAAACCAATGATGACGTCACTATGACGTCACAAGGTAATAAAGTATGAAAATACTGCATATAATAGGAAGAAATATTGATATTTTGTAAATTTACTGGTTAAAAATAATATTATACCACTTAAACATTTTCCATCATGTAGAGACATTATGACGTCATTATGACATAATGTTAGCATGTTGGTACTCATTTTGGTATCAAAGGAAAGAGGAGGACCTGCTATCTATTGCAACTAAAATCAAATGTCTGTGATACTCCTGTGTCGTACTAGGCGTGTTGGTATTTCCCTCCCGAAAGGGGGAGGGGTGATTGCCGATCCATCACTTTGGGATCACCCTTTACCTTTCCTATACCCCGGTAGTTTTTTTTTGAAGGGGGGGGCATGAAACGGAGCATAAAATGTCAATTGGCAATTACATTAATTCATTTGACACCGGAAAATGGGTTTTAGTAGGGCGAAAGAATAGACGAGAGCGGTAACAACCCCCCCCCCTCTTCGGAAGACGAGGGTTAATTAATTTATAATTTATAAATTTAATTAGGTATAAAGTATGACTTATCACACTCATATTTCAGATGACATGGTGTCGACATGGTGTCGGCTATCAAACAGCCACAACGGTAAACAAATTCAACATAACCGGAAGTTAAAATATTACAATTTGGTGGGTTTTCGAAGTAAAATTACAACTGATGGGGCCGCTTGGCTACCAGTTTCAGAAGTTATACTTTGTTACAAGGTAAATTGAACTTTCATAACACCGTTTCTGAAGAGTCGGGAATGATCGGAACATTTTCATATTATTTTCACAAGATTTTTAACAATTAAGGGTCACAAAATCGCCCAAAATGCAGGCTTATTTTCTACAGTCGTAGCTCCACAAAGGAATGACGGATTTTGATGGGGTTTTCGGTATTTTCTTAAATAATTTCTCCTCTATTTGGTGACAACAACTTGCCAAAAAACATGGATACTATGCACTTTCCTACCGTCCGGGGTCACAACATCCGGCGAATTACAAAGTTTTGTGGACAGCTTTTCTTTAGTAAAGACCGTGGTCATTGCATCGATCGCGGCAAAGAGATATAGATCACAGACGGTCGCGGTCTATGCACATGTGTACACATCGAGTGCCTAGCTTTTGACGAGATGAATGGGTAATTATTATCATCCTTCGGTTGCGGAGCAGGCGATTACAAGATTTCTCCATGCACATCTATCTTTGGGAAGTGTGGCTATCTGCTCAGCTTGTATCATGCCTTTATCGTACCCTAGCACACGTTGGATGTAGGCTTAATAAGAGGTGCGTGGACGTCCAGGTCTCCTTTTGCCATGAGGTGGTATGTTGAGAGCGTATCTTCTAGCAGGCTCTTCCTCTGGCAGATGAAGGATGTGTCCAAGGAAACTCAGCTGGCGATGTCTTACAAGGTGGATAAATAACAGGCTCAGTGTTGGTCATTGAATATAAGATGGTGTTTGAGACACGGTTTTTCCGTTTTATGTCCAGCATAATCCTATAGCAAGAGGTAGCAAATGCGTTGATTTTGCTTTCCATGTCTTGTGATAGCACCCAGGATTCACAGCCATAGAATAGGATGGTCACACAGGTAGTGTTGAATAACTTGACTTTTGCAGAGATGGATAATTGGGGGCGTTTCCACAGACGTTCAAGCTTCCAGAAGGCACTCCATGCTAATGCTTGGCGTCTTTTTAGGTCGCTTGCAGCAGATGCCATTTTGGAGCCAAGATATTTGAAATCTGTCACATGGTTGATGAATTGAAGTGTTGGATGAGGATGACAATTTGCAGTCATGTACTCTGTCTTGGATATGCTTATTATGAGGCCAATATTTTCTGCTGCCGCTGCAGTATTGGTCAGCTGTGTCAGTGTCCTCGGAAGAGTGGATTCCAGCAGGGCAATATCATCAGCAAATCCAAGTCATTCAATACTATGGCTGGGTATCGTCTGGAGCGGCGAGGGTGTGTTACAATTCCAGAGTCACAATCTGATGTGGCCTTCTTCAGTAGAATGTCTACTGATATGATGAAAAGGAATGGAGCTAAAACATCACCTTGAAGAACTCCGGTGGTGACTTCGAAAGGATCCGAAATGTTTCCGTCGACCATTCCTGCACTTTTAGAGTTGCTGTATAGCGCACTTATGGCATTCACTACTACTTCCGGTATTCCATAATGCCGCATCACAGCAAACATAACATTTCTATTGATGGAATCAAAGGCCTTCTTAAAGTCTATAAGGTGACTGTAAGAGGAAGCTGGTAGTCTTGGAAACCTTCCATGATTCTTCTGAGGATATGGATCTGCTGGGCACAACTTCTTCCAGAACGTAATCCAGCCTGGTTGCTTCTTAAGATGGGGGTCCACATGATCTCTGATTCTGTTTAGAAGGATCTTGTTGTAAACCTTGGCAGTCATTGACAGAAGAGATATCCTCGATAGTTGGTCATCAGACTAAGGTCTCCCTTCTTTGGTAGAGGAACAATGACGCTAGTGGTCCATTGGCTGGGTGGAGTGAGAGTGGTGTATACTTCAGTACAAAAGCCATGAACTAACTTAGCCATTGCATCACCACCATTCTGGAGTGCTTCAGATGTAATTGCACTGTCAAGTCCGGCGGCCTTATTGTTCTTCATTTGGCTTATGGCTAGTAGCGTCTCCTCTAGTGTTGGTGGATTGGTTTCGATGGGCAGATCTTGAGAAGCCGGTGGAGGCAGTTCAGATAATAGTGAACCGTGGCTGTTGTTAAGCAAGGAACTGAAATATTCCTTCCATTCTGCAAGTAGGTCCTTCTCACTTGTTGGTGGGGTGCCATCTCTTTTTTTGATCTTGACACTGGTTTTCTTGTCTTTGCCGGATAGATTATGGGATTATGGATGATTTTCCATGTGGTGGTATAATCACCCTTTGAGTCAGCCAGTTTGAGATCTTCCATTTGTTTGTAGAGCATGGCTGCCTCATCTGACTTGTAACTCTCATTCAAGCTGGAGTTAGGCCTTTTACAAAGTTCTCTGGACTGCTTAGACTTGGAAACCAGGTATCTTCTTTTGGCTTCATCCCTCTCTGATTTCAGATGGATAGTATTGTCGGTTACCCAGCTCGGCATGCCACATGGTCTGCGTTTGCCAACAACCTTCTCAGCTACCTCTGTGAATGGGTAATTGAATTAGGTAATTGGTGGTTTCGCGTTGTTTGTCCTCCTATCTTCTTGGTCCATGGTTATTCAAACCTTAGTCTAAATCTTATAAACAATGCTATTCAAACAGATCGTTTTGATTAATCGATTTTTTTGTGCCGTGCCCAACCATTCATAATGATAACACAGGGCGTCTAAGTGACCTTGTGGTGTGCATTGGCTATATAATTGGGTGTGTATCACTGACCTCTATACATGGATAGCGGGTCTGAATCGCCGATTGAACAACAGGAAGCTGCTTTTTGCCCTTCGCAATATGGCGGGAAATAATGCATACACCTGCTGGTGCACATATTCCACACATATGACCTATTGTTATACAAAATTCCTTTAACTTTGACAATAAAGTGAAGCCATATTGCGAAGGGCAAAACGCAACTTCCTGTGGTTTCAATCGGCGACTATTCAACGGTGCGCCATGTGTAGAGGTCAGTGGTGTGTACAGAGGGATGCAATTAATAAGGTTGAAATGGTAGTTATCGTGCTGTGTGTGGTCTGGCATTGTATTGTTGGAAGAGAAGTCCTTATTTCCCTTATTAACAGACAGAAGAACTACAGGTTTTAAAACGTCATCAATGTATAGCTTAATGTTAATGTACCAGTAATATTGTTATGAGCCTTAGCCGTTCTTTCAATGTAATACCATCCTAACCACCACTGACCCACCACCATATTTGTCACATTCCTTAATGCAAGATCTCTTTTCAAAGGCAGTCTGGGTACTCTGACCCGTCCATCATTGAAGTCCAAGCAAAACAGATTTCATCAGTGAAGAAGACGTTGTCTTTTGCTGCTGCTTCTTCTGAGCTTCTGCTTCATACTGTGCAAATACCTCCAGTTGGTGGTTATCACGCACATGGTCGGTGTGGAAGTGTAGAAGTTTTGGAGGTCGATTTTGGCAAAACTGGATTTAAATGAAATAATGTCTGATGACGCATGGACGTCAGCTGGTAGCAGATTCCATTCACTTATAGATCTTGGGTACATGGAACATTGATAACAGGTCTTGTTGAAGGATGGAGCAACATGTTAGGGACCTGTCGTATGTCAGGGCGTTATGTTCTTTGAACCTTGAAGCTGGATATTTGGAGGAGTGATTTTGTCTACCTCTAAAGTTATAGATGGCAATAAGGCGGAGTCGGGTGCGTCGAGATTCTAAGGATTCCCACTGGAGATCAGACAGGATGTTGGTAACGTTATCTGTATAGGTGTAATATTCAAGACGAAGCGGTTTTTTTTCGCAAGATCGTCAATAAGGCCAGCAAGCTAGGTGTCACAGGATCTGCCCTTTATGAATTCGTGTTGACGGTTGGTCATAACCAGAACTAGGACCAGGTGGTCCATAATATGATGACGTATGATGTGTTCCGATAGCTTGCAAGGTATCGATGTCAGTGAAACAGGAAGGTAGTTGGCTGGGTTAGTCCTGTCCCCTCTTTGTATATAGGAATGATGTTTAGCTTTGTGCCAATCCTCTAGTTACCCAAAATAATACATTAAGGAGAATGCGTCCGAATTCCCGAGCGTAGCGAGGGGATTTGGATAGCACGAATCAATAGCTTCGAGTGCTTTCTCCGACTTAAACCATTGCATTTTAATAACAATTGTATTCAGCAATTACGCGCATATGATTTGTATACCTGTGGATTCGGTTGCATGTTTTATAACGTGCTTATACGCAATTGAATTGTTACACACCTGCTGTTTGTATACGAAATTTTTACACACTTCTTATATGTATACCTGTAGATTCGAACATATATTGATCGATTAGTCAATACTGTAAAATCAAGCGAGCGTTACACCATGGTTAAACTGAGTTGCTGTAAACACACATCTGTAATTGTATAACTGTAGATTCGTGATACGACGTTTCAATTACGAAATTCTTACACACCTGTTATTTGTATAACTGTAGATCCGTACATAATACATGTGCTTCAGTTAGGTTATTAGTTCAGCGAAATCAAGCACAAGCGTTGAAATCGTCCATTGCTGTATGGATAGTATGGTTTTGCAGCTGAAATAAAATTGCATTTGTCGTGACCGCGTTTTCCCTCCAACACATAAAATGGATTCCGATAAACTTAAGAATTATTTATCACCCAAAGTAAAATTATGCTTGAGTCTGACAGTGATGTACATCCACTTGCCTTGCTAAACGAGAAAGCTGATTGAACTGACTTAAACCATTGCTCAAAATATAGAATCAGTGTCCGCATTAACCTTTGAATAACTGTGGATTCGTACCCATCCATTGAGAGTCTGAAAGCCGTCAATTGTTCGAGTCCACGCATCAGTGCATGTAGGAATGCAGCATTTAGTACTGCAGTGGCCATTGCTATAGGCCTATGCACATACATGTGCGTGTCTTGTTGTCCGGGCTTGTCTAAAGTTGCTACCCAATGGATATATGGTGGATATACGTTATCTTGGAATTACAAATTAAACCATATCTTCGAAAGCACTTGCGGGGAGTTGATTGACTGAAGAAATATGGCAACACAAAATATTTCAAGAAACCAGATACCCAACTCACTGCAGATTCATATACTTTTGGAATATATTTACCAAGCGATACGGGACAAGGTTTGATTTTGGAATTTTACTATTCCTCCGGAAAAGGCCAAGGAGCGTGATCTTCTTATTTTAGGCCAAAAATTGTCTCAGCTTCATGCGCTAAGGCGGGCACAAATGTTTTAAAATCGCGTTTTATTATATTGCTATTTTGAGATGTTTTCGAGTGTTTTATCGACAAATTAAAAAATGGCCGATAAAACGAGCCGAATAATTCCTCAGAATATTTAATATGGGCAGTTTTTTTACTGTAGTCCCCTACATTTTGTGACCTCCTTTGTGTCCCTAAGATTTGTGAAGCGCCCTATATTGTAAAAAAATAGTCAACTTTCTACATTTGAGTCCTATAAATCTATAACTACTTACTTATCAAGGTCAAGCCCCATTGAATGCAATGGATGTTGACCTTTGGTGCCCCCTACATTGGGAACTAAGCATTTAAGACAGTAAAACTATTCCTTATTTTAATCCTATGAGCTCCATCAATAATTGGCACCATTTATTATCCAAATCGGAGTAATTTTAAAATTTGACCCCTGTAAAACTGAAAATGACCGTTTTTATTGATTTTTGCTGTTTTTAGCCTATAACTCCAAAACTTTCGGCCACAGATAGTACAAACTATACCTTTTGGAATCCTTATGATTAAAGTATTAACTTGGTATACTTTTCAACATGATTGGATCAATTTCAAAATTTGACCCCTGTTATTGACCTTTGTCTCCCGAAAAACCAATTTCCCCACCCACTACGATAACTCACTTTTTTGGTAAATGTTGACACCTTTACCTACCAAAATTAGTTGAAATCAGCTTCTTTAAAATTTTTTCACAGATTTGCTAAGAATATGTTTACTTTTGGGTTACTAAATGTAAACCCACATGACAAGTTAAAGGTGCTTGTTCCGATTTATGTGTATCGTGTTCTCTACTTGTTATGAGAGCCTGGCACTTGCACATACAGTACAGTACAGTACAGTACATCAAGTACCGTGGGAAACAACCCTTGTGGTTTTGATGGTAGACGCAATAATGCATGTTGCAAAGCCCTATTCAATACTGTGCTAATATTGATGGTTAACCACTAAAACGGCGGTTTTTTGTTTATATCTTGGAATGAAATGGATTTGAGGGCTCAAATTTCAGGACGACAATGAGAAAAATACGGCCTTTCATCTGATATCAAAATCGATACTACTTCCGGTAAATCAGGGGGGTCCCAAAGACGATCGGAACACGCACCTTTAACTCTAAACTATATCCTTAATACAACACCTAAACAATGACCCGACTTTACATGATGCGTTTAAAGTGAAAAAAAAAAACTTACATAAAATCTTATATGTAAGCCTAACATATGCTTAAATTGTACTCATTATACAGAAGAAAATTACATTGAAATAAAGTTAAAATAGAAAAGCAAACAAACAAACAAACAAACAAACAAACAAACAAACAAACAAACAAAAAACATTTAGGAAAGGCCGAGTGTATGTTATTTGGTACAAAGAAAAGACTCAATAAGGTGAATTCTTTTTCAGTTTCCTGCGGTGGTCAAACAATAAAGTCCTCCAAGGTTGCTAAATATTTGGGGGTCACCCTTGATGAAACACTGAATGGTGAGTCAATTGCCCAAGATATCATCAAAAAGGCTGGTGCAAGGTTGAGGTTCTTGTATAGACAAGCTGGTAGCTTAAACTTATCCACCCGTAAGATACTTTGCAATGCTCTTATTATGTATCATTACGATTACACATGTTCTTCATGGTACTCCTCTCTCACACAACACCTTAAGAACAGACTTTCAAAACCATGCAAAATAAAATTGTGCGGTTCATTTTGGATTTGGGACCTCGCACACACATCGGTCAGGCAGAGCGGAATAAATTGGTATGTTGTCTGTGCATGACACGGGTGATCCAATGAAATTGAAACATTTAAATAAAAAAAGAAAAACGTAAAAAAAATAAAAAATTTCAATTTTAGACGTACAAATTCTTTGCATAACTATGGTACCAGGGAATAGCTATATAATTTGTTGTTCCCAGAAATTATGGTAATATTAGTCACACCTTTTTCTACAGTGGCATCAAACACGGAATTTCATTACCAAATCTATTTAACAGATAACCAATCTGGCCCAGTTCAGAAAGGCAATCAAAAAACATTCTGATTGATCAGGCCTAAAGCAATATAGCACATTTTTGAAGGGCAGCCCCCATTTTCAAAAATTTGGAGATTTTTTACACGGTTGCATTGGGTTATGGCTAGTAACTATACCTGTGAATGGTTAAGCTCGAAAATGTCTATGTGTCACAAACGAAGGAATTTTGTACTAGAATAATTATTATCGGGGATCCCCGATAATATTCAACGGCTACTGGAACGGCCTTCCAATGTGAATAGCCGGGAAATAAGCGCCATGTACATATCTCCGCTCATCCATTAGTTGTTTTAATAGTTCGGGCAAGTCAAGTTGTCTCGAGGTGGCACTATTTCAGCATGGACGGACATAAACGTAGCATTTCCAGCTTTGCCGTTAAGTCCAATCTGGGATCCCAATTCTAATTACAAATCGCTTAGTTTGTGATATATACAAATACGCATTTTTAGATTATCGTTTGCAGTATAGTTTCCTAGACAATTACAAAGTAACTGTGCAAAAATATCAAATTTTGAAAATTGGGGGCGCTCTTCAAAAAATGTGCCAATATTGCCAGGGGGGCCGGCCAAGATAGCGTCGTTTTGCCGTTCCCATAGGTTTAGCACGTAATCACTAAACTTGACAAATATTCTAAAGTCGAAAATATGTTTAATATCAATATTTTTCCACTCAAAATCCGTTGGAGTTGAAGAATCAACTCCAGTGTAAGTATTTTTTTTGTATGAATAACGGTACAAACAGGATTCATTTTGAACGAGGCTTGTTTGACCTTCATGTTCAATCGCAGGGTCACCGCTATTTATAGCTGCGGACCATGTACCAGGCCCGGTACCAGGTAGCCTATGCACCACCGTGGAATGATTCGTTGACCTGCATGTAGCATCCTCTCATGTCCGGTCTTTAAAAACGATTTGATGATAGTTTTGCAGCATAATTATGCACCACCGACTAAAGCAAGGCAATTTAAAGGCCGCGGCTCCGTACGGTAATTCCCACTCGCCACTCACTGATCTATTATAAACGCGCACAGTGACTTCAAATTCCGGTCACTACAGGCTCGTCCAATGACTCGTTCGGCAGTTTTGCGCTATGAATGAAGCTTGGCCGCCACCGCCTGAATATTGCTTTAACAGCAGAGAGGAGTTCAGTCATCAAGTATTAATTAGGCCGGCTTTTCTGTGTTTTAGCATTTTGTGCAATATTTGGGGTTTGGGTTTTATATTTATATATTTATTGGATCTGTTGCCTGTTCTGCTTGGTTTCCTTCTCTCTTTTTCTGAAAGGACCCCAATGGAAATAAGCTTCACTATTTTTGAGGCTTTTTGGGCTATCCTTGGTACTCTTTTGATGTTTAGTTCATATCCCAAAAATTCCGTTTTTATATCTGGTAAATCGTGCAATTGATCAATTTTTGTATGTATAATGTTTATTTTTATATCTCTTTGCTGTCTTGCTGTATTTTGATATGTGAGTACTGAATAAATATGAATGAATGAATGAATGAACAAATTAAAATATTAATAGTAACTTGTATAGGCCTACTATGAGCCATTTCCAAGCTTGCTCGATTTTACGTCACTGGACAAATTGAAAAAAAAAAACACCTACTGAAGTAACAGGTACGATTTATACAAATGACAGGTGTAAAATTATTGCACTTGGAACAAAAATTATAAACCTACACGTGTACAAATTGTGTTATATACGTCATTTCTTAAACGTGGCAACAAAATTACGGACCGAAATAATTTTCCTTAAAAAGATGAAGAAAACATAATTGCTCAAAATTAAGCATGTAATACTAGAACAATGTTATATCTAAAAAAAGGGAGAAATGTTCTAACGTATTGTTTGACATGATGCTTATTATAATTTTTTGTTGTTGTTTTTCTACACATGTAATGCAACTTTTCCATTGTTATAGTGTAGATTATTTTTTTACGAATCCACACTTTTTTGCACGAATCTATAGTGTACTGTAGATTCGTGCAGAAAAGTGTGGATTCGTAGAAAATAATCAACAGGACAAACAAAGAAATGTCATGGCAATGGTTTAAACCTTGACTACTCTATATGTATTGACCCCAAACATATATCTGCAATTGCATGGGAATATATCATATATTCCTAACGTCCCTAGAGGAAAATCTGACAATCACCGCAAAAATTGAGGTAGCGTTCATCACTCATATAACCCAAACATCACTCATATCTAGGAATGACCACCCGTGCACATCCGCGGCCGTATCTTGGGTTTGCGATGAAACACGATTTTGTTGCTCATGTTAGGATCAATTTCTATCGTCCATATGGATATCAAGCGATTTGTAGCTCCTTTTATGAAGAAATAACCAGTGTAGAATCTTGTATAAGCTTTGCACTCTTTTGGCCGACTTGTGCTATTACATAAAACGTGGATGATTTAGTGGTGCGCCGCCTTAAGTGGCCATGGTCACGTGTACACCTGTCGGTAGTCAATATTTTGGGGTTTCTAAGTTCTAAGGAGGAGTTACTAGGAATTTTGTATTGGTATTAATTAGAAAGGATTTTGGTTAAATATGTATTCGTAATTTTATCATTTTGTCACATTGCAGTACTTTAACACTCTAGGTTCTTGTATTTAAAAGTAAAGGAGTACGTTGGAAAACAGTGACATATGCTGTTTTTATATTTACCTGACGGTTTTGAGAATAGTTTTATTGAACTCCTCGACACAGAAAACATTCATATTGACACCAAAATCATCTCCCTATGTTATATAATTAGCAATACGGTTTTCTTCAATGAGATGTCGGCCATCTTGGAAAAAAGCGCTGTAATTAAAATTTCCATGATTCTGACAGTTCTGGAAATTGTCTATTGAACCACTTAACCCAGAAAACACCAAACTGTCATCCTAGTCGCTATAGTAAGACTTTTACGTTTAAGATGGCTGGCACTTTGGAAAATGGTGGCTTAGGCGATGAAAAAAGAAAACCCTGTTTTACGGGCGAGCGGACCTTTCGAGTAGGGTCGGTCGGTCGGTCGGGCGAATTTTTACTTTTTTTACTTTTTTTTTCTTTTCTGGAGCTCAAAATTGGCCTAAAATAGCCCCAAAATCTGAAAAATCAAGAGAGAAAATGAAAAATTTTTACAAATTTTCTTAAAAAATTTGCCAAAATTGATAAATTTGGGCTAAAAAGAGGCTGATTTTACATGAAAAACTAAAAAAAAAATCTGCAAAACTGAAAAATCAGGGTCGGTCGGGCCCGTAAAACAGGGTTTTTTTATTTTCTTCGCCTAATACAAATTGCCATTACTTTTGATTTTGTCATTACGAATTTCTATCATCTGCACAACCCAATGATCGATTTTAGCTATGATTGTAAATGTTATTATTCCGGCCCTGGTTGATAGAAATGTAAGGCCCCTTTTCACCTGATGCTGCAGCACTAATTGCAAGTGACTTGTTTTCTCACTGACTGTAGTCATTTCTGTTGTGTGTTGTTGAAGGTTAAAATCGTCAATCTAGTATTTATTACCCACGTGTTGTCGTGTTTGAGCTTTTTTCTCTGGAAAAGATATGCTCTTTAAAAGTTCATGTTTATGCATGTAGGGGCTTTTCCATCAAATAAGAAAATGTGAAGATGGGAACGCTATTTTGATAAGCAATTTATTTACCCAAGAGAAGAAATGCCAAATATTTTGAGAGTACTACGACCTCTGATATAGGTGCGACTGTGTTGTTACAAGAACACTGTTTATATAATTAACCCAATTCATATCCAGAGCTTTACAATGTAGCACCACAAATAACTATCGGTATAGATTGTAATACAAATCGAAAATGACCATCACTATAGAAGCCCTAGTAGAATAATGTTTTAAAACATTGCTTTACAGGAGATTAAACAGTTATCAGGAAACAAAAATGTAGGGCGACCGTATTTTCCTTGTGATTTTAAAATAGGCTACTAGTAGAGACACTTTTGCTCAACTCAATAGCCTTAAATGGTATTGCATTTCCTGTTAATTTTACCCTGTTGGTAAATCTGAAAAGTGACGTGCCCTGAAAATATTTGGTTGAAAATGTGAGCCTTATAAGATTTCTCTGCATATTTACTTTAAATGTAAAGGACATCATCGGATAAGGAGAGATAGAGGCCCTCTATAATCATCATCGCCGGGTGTTTTTTTATCCCCAAAATATACTTGTATCAAGAAAATATGAGAAAGTATGAGAAACTTCAGAGGCATACTCTCTGGAAAAAGCAATGCTTAGAGCGTGCCTCCATTTCAATGACCATTTATTACAGGAAGATATTGCATAGCTGCCCTTTGTTATGAAGCTTGTAAGTGACGCCTAGATAGACCTTTTGTCCTTAAGAAGCTACATAAGGGAGCCCATCATAACAATACCCAAATACCTATTATAGCTGATGCCGCTAAGATTTGGATTATATAACCGTATTCTCAAATTGGTCCACTCAGGCATGACATAGTATGCACGTAGATTTACGATTGAGTTTCGAGAACGGACCCCAGGCCCCCAGAAAAGGTCTTCCCCCCCAGAACCAGAATGTCACGCATATCCCGGGGGCACTCCCATCTTGGCGGTGACGCGCATGTAAGGCTGTCAAGACCCCCATTTTCAGGATCGCTGTCATCCAAAGACCCCCATATATTTTGAAAATGTCACCCAAAGACCCCATATTTTGGGGAAAGGTTAGACAATTTTCACTTAAAGAGATCCCTATTTTGGGTGAAGTGTTAGCGAAATTTTCTTAAAAAGCCCATTTTGGAGAAAAGTTTGCAAATTTGTCATCCGAAAACCCCTTATTTTGGAGCATTTGGGCTGTCTCTCACCCAAAGACCTATTTTTTGAGTCGGCTCTCACCGAATGTCCATGGGTTTCGAAGCGCCAGCCTTACACCCATATCTATTTCATATGTGATTGCTCCCCCCCGACTCATATTTATGTTGCTAAATATTATCGCACACATCATTACAAAGCGGCATTGTGGTTCTTGAGGCGGAATGGTCATATTTGGGAATTTCAATTACCCATTGAAGCCTTGTATGATAATTTTAATAAAACCGACTTTTTGCGAATATGTTTAAAAGTGGGTTTTTTGAAAACCAGCAGGAGAAACTGGAGAAGTTTCTATATAAGTTTGTCTAATTAATTCTCTCGGGTGTGTCATTTACTGGATCCTCGCGTACATTTAAAAATTGAGTTTCGAATCAACATATCATCGATTCTGCTCGAATCAGCATATAGGCCCCTCCAAAATTTAATAGAACCTTCATATTCACTGTAGATAATATAAGGGGTTCCAAAGTAAGTTTTCCCTAAAATTCAAGGAATTTCGTTGCATAACTTCTTAGAACTAGAGGTTTAGGAAAATTGTTAAAAAGGGAGGAAATATTTGGCTCTGTCACAAAAGTTGTTGCTTTTCAAAAACCACTCTTGGTATGAACACACACTCTTTTTCCCCCAAAAATGACGTTTTTTTTTAAAAAAAAAGGGAGTGAGTTATGATACCAAAAGTGTTTTTTGAAGAGCAATAATTTTTTGATGGAGCCAAATCGTCATGTGAGTGCAACAAAGTCGTATCTACATTTTCATGATTTTACAGGAGAAGCATTTTTGTGTTCATTCTTTTGTTGCCTTGAAATGAATATAATTCTTAACATACGCGACGAAAATGGTATTTTTTTACAGTATCTTATAAATATTGGTGTGTCATTTTCTCATTAGAGTCGCTAATAAGAAGTATTAAATTGGCTAATTAAAATGGCGTAACTACACACATGATTTCCCGTGTCGTGCAACAAAGTCGTATCTACCAGTTACGACTTTGTTGCACAACACGAGAAATTCAATTTTGAGTGCAACAAAGTCGTATCTACACCTAATTAGGACTAATTAGCCTAATAACTCTGCAATAAATTGAGCCTTACACTTGAAATATATGTTAAATTATGCGTCTTCATTTCTTTTGTAAATTAATTAAGTACTGAGCGGAATATTGAGTGGAAAAAGGTTCGTAACTACATTTTTTGATTTTTGATGTTTTTAAGGGTTTTTGTTGAAATTGCTGTTTTCACAAAATATTTTGGGAGATTTTTTACTTATAAACCTTTTTTAAAAACCATCGCTTTACAAGAATGAAATGTCGTATCTACACACTAGTTTTCCCGTGTCGTGCAACAAAGTCGTATCTATACCAGTTACGACTTCATTGCACTAACATAATTTCAATTTTGAGTGCAACAAAGTCGTATCTACACCTAAAGTGGCCTATTTAGCTTAATAACTCTGCAATAAATTGAGACTATCACTTGAAATGTATATCAAAGTAAGCGTAATGAACTACTTTTTCATATAACTCAATTTCGCCAAAAATGTCAGTTACGACTTTGTTGCACTCACATGGACGAAATGTTTCCTCTCTTCATTTTCTTTTTAAAATCTTAACATCGAATTCTATGTGAAGTTATGCATTATCATTGAAGCTTAGGTTGAACTTATTTTTGGGAACCCCATATTTCAAAGTAATTTTAAAATCTTTTTATATAAATTTATATTTAAGGTACATCGTTATTGATTTTAGTCAATCTTGGCTAAAAAGTGGTATGTTTCATGACAATTAAATACTTTGTTGACTTAGAAAAGTATCTCAGTGTGTCAATCCAGCGATGCACCGATGAAATGATGGCACTGGAATGTCACCTATAGCTTTGGACCCATGACCTCTTGAAAACACACGGCGATTGAAAAATTCTTTTTGAAAGTTTTCGCATATTTGACTAAATAGTGCCAATTTCGATCGTTTTAATGAATTGCTTTCCAAAATTTTGATGTAATTTATATGTCGTGCAACAAAGTCGTATCTACCAGTTACGACTTTGTTGCACAACACGAGAAATTCAATTTTGAGTGCAACAAAGTCGTATCTACACCTAATTAGGACTAATTAGCCTAATAACTCTGCAATAAATTGAGCCTTACACTTGAAATATATGTTAAATTATGCGTCTTCATTTACTTTTGTAAATTAATTAAGTACTGAGCGGAATATTGAGTGGAAAAAGGTCGTAACTACATTTTTTTGATTTTTGATGTTTTTAAGGGTTTTTGTTGAAATTGCTGTTTTCACAAAATATTTTGGGAGATTTTTTACTTATAAACCTTTTTTAAAAACCATCGCTTTACAAGAAATGAAATGTCGTATCTACACACTAGTTTTCCCGTGTCGTGCAACAAAGTCGTATCTATACCAGTTACGACTTTGTTGCACTCAACATAATTTCAATTTTGAGTGCAACAAAGTCGTATCTACACCTAAATAGGCCTATTTAGCTTAATAACTCTGCAATAAATTGAGACTATCACTTGAAATGTATATCAAAGTAAGCGTAATGAACTACTTTTTCATATAACTCAATTTCGCCAAAAATGTCAGTTACGACTTTGTTGCACTCACATGACGAAATGTTTCCTCTCTTCATTTTCTTTTAAAAATCTTAACATCGAATTCTATGTGAAGTTATGCATTATCATTGAAGCTTAGGTTGAACTTATTTTTGGGAACCCCATATTTCAAAGTAATTTTAAAATCTTTTTTATATAAATTTATATTTAGGTACAATCGTTATTGATTTTAGTCAATCTTGGCTAAAAAGTGGTATGTTTCATGACAATTAAATACTTTGTTGACTTAGAAAAGTATATCAGTGTGTCAATCCAGCGATGCACCGATGAAATGATGGCACTGGAATGTCACCTATAGCTTTGGACCCATGACCTCTTGAAAACACACGGCGATTGAAAAATTCTTTTTGAAAGTTTTCGCATATTTGACTAAATAGTGCCAATTTCGATCGTTTTAATGAATTGCTTTCCAAAAATTTGTATGTACTTTTTACATTTCAAAGGACAGATAAATGGTGCATTGTACTACTAATATTTACTCTGTCAGAATTAAAATCTTGTGAGCAAAGTAAAAAGTCGCGGGTAAAAAAATACTTTGGTGTTTTTTTTTTCTTGGGCGGATTTAAGGCCGCCATTTTGATTGTTTTTTACATTTAATGAGAACAAAATTAATTATATTACATTGTGGTACAGCTATATTTTAGGCGCAAGTACATTGTCATCTGTTACATGGAATGTAACACATTGAATGTGGTATATGGTTATTGGAGGCGCATTGTAGATGTTTTTTGGGAGCAAAAAGTATTTTCGTGGTAAATCTGACATGTTAACCACAGATTACAGAAACTGTTATTCGAGCATGTTTTTAAATATTTTATGTGACTTGGAAATGAAATGTTTCACAATCTGCTTTATGTTTGGGAAAAAATCTTGGGAATTTTTAACACTTAAGTGGGGGGGGGGGGTCCCTAGGGACCCGCAAACTACATTTTGTCAGTTTTACGACTAACTATATCTTATAAGACTCATGTTTTTTGCATTTGTATAACTTTCGGATACGAATCTTTTCATGAAAAAAAATATTATAATCCATCGTTCCGTGCGGGTCCCTATGGGAAACGCCCTGTCCATCAAAGAGAGTGTCCGTAAAAGTCACTCTGACCAATATAAAAGACATTATAAACCCCCTTAACAGATACGACACTGATATTGCTATCTGTGACTATGTCGTTTATGTTGTTACCTAATTGGGAGGGGTCCGTTTCCAAACCTTGATGTGCAAGTGAAAATGTGAAGAGCCTACAGTACTAAAGGGATATAGTCCAGGCTACATATACATTGATAACTAATATCAACCTTGTTTTATTAGATATATAATGTTTTTCAAAGGTTTCTAGACCAGTTTTTTGTGCTGATTCTGAATCCGATGGATGCCAAACGAGAAACCTTGAGCATTTTTGTAGAAACGCAAAAAAATCAAAATGGCCACCAAAACACAAAACATTCATATGTTGTTCACTCAAAAGTTGTAATATTTCAGCTTGCCTCGTTAAAACATTCATTATAATCAATTAACATATGATTCTGTAACCACGCAATCAATTAATACAATAAAGTGTCTGATCGTGATTTTGATTGAAGTTTGGTAAGTTGATATCTATCCTGGTGTTTTGACAGTAAAGAAATTAATTAACACCATAAGAAATATTTTTCAAAAATGTGATTATAAATTCCTTCATTACGGCAACCAAGATGGCTTCCGATACTCTAAAATGACTATAATTGATAAATGTGTCTAACCTAGTACTGCAATGTTTGTGTAAGTCAATTAGATCAGTTTACATATCATTAGGTAATCAGAGCAATCGATACAGGCAAGATGCCATCCAAGATGGGTATCCAATATGGCTGAAAATGGCACTTACTAAGCGGCGAAAAATCCGATCACTAATAGTCTAGAGATATGTGTCTCTTTGATTTTGGTAGGTTTTAGCCGTCCATTGGTATCCATATTGAGATATTTAATGTATAACGACTCAATGACACTTAAGATAGCCTTACTGGGATTTTTGGTAGTGATAATCCAATTAAAAACCACAAAAATATATATTTAACCTAGAGCGTGAATGAATGAATTACCTTTACTGACTGACATTTGTAGCCATATTGAACGCCCATCTAGGATGCCATCTTGCAGATATCAATCACTTTGATCATGTTATGATATCTTAACTGCTCTGAATGAGTTATAGCTCTTGGCTATATGTAGTAATGGATTTTGCCATTTTGGAGCCATCTTGAATGGTTAAGTGATTTGATTGATTATCAAATTATTGAAAGTTATTCATAATGGTCTCAATCAATATATTGATTGCTACCAATTGATTTGGTACCAAAAGGAAGTTCATGTTTTTCTCATTACCCCAGTGAAATTTAAAGCCCATGAAACGTTTCACTTTGATATATGAACAAAAACCTCTCAAAATGTGGTTGACCTCATAATTATACACAGTCTCCTATGGACCAGTTTAGTACCACACACTATCCAAACGGCCGGACCAATTTAACCCAAAATTTGAAATAAGATATTTTTAATAACAAATCGGACTATAATCGTTTCACCCACCTTTATTTCTCTTACTTCGAAACTTTTAGCAAGAGGATACATAATGAATCAAAAGTGCTATTGCTTGACAGAGATTTCGTACAAATGCACTAATGTTTATGATGATAATTCACAAAATCTAACATAATACCTTTGTGTTATTCATAAATTATTACTCACAAAGCAATGATGTAAAGACATGCCAAAAGTGTGTGCCACTATTTTTGCACTAAGACACACTCAAACCCAGGAGATTGTCCCATCAGACCAAAGCTTAATAATCATTATAACAAAAATGAATCTTTGTCTTGGTAGTCCAAATAAAGAATGCTACGCCAATATCAGATATATGCCCTGTATCTTCTGATCTGATGGATTTGTTACTGTTAGCTCTCAATGAATAAAACATAAATTGAAACATTGCATAATATTCAGTGCTGAATTTCTTCAACACAACACATCCTTTAACAAGTACCAATACCTGTGTTCTTTATACATTTACATTTCCAAACAAGCTCGTTAGCAATTTAAACTACATAGTTCTCCAGGTAGACAAGGATGTATATATTTATTAATCTTTCCCTGGAGATAGCCAGCGCACGGTAGTGTTGAAAAAAAAAAAACCATGTGCGCTTGGCCGGATTCGAACCGGCGACCTTCGTATTACATGCACGACGCTCTTACCAACTGAGCTATCAAGCAGGGTTGGTAGAGGAGCGATAGATATTATCTATAGGTGTTAGGTTCGAAGGTCCGGCCAAGCGCACATGGTTTGTTTTTTTTCAACACTACTGTGCGCTGGCCATCTCCAGGGAAAGATTAATAAATATATACATCCTTGTCTACCTGGAGAACTATGTAGTTTAAATTTCAAAAACAAATATAAATCGTATATGTTAAATATACAGTTCTGATGCTATCCGCTAGGAAAGCGAAGGACACCTTTCGAACCTAACACCTATAGATAATATCTATCGCTCCTCTACCACCCCTGCTTGATAGCTCAGTTGGTAAGAGCGTCGTGCATGTAATACGAAGGTCGCCGGTTCGAATCCGGCCAAGCGCACATGGTTTTTTTTTTTCAACACTACCGTGCGCTGGCCATCTCCAGGAAAAGATTAATAAATATATACAAGCTCGTTAGCAATTTAAAATCGGATTCATTTTGAAATCTAAGATGAAAGGAATATTAATATTGACTTAAATCAAGAGTGCTTAGAATCGTACAGGGCTTTATTTGACCAAAGCGTTGAAATTTGATCACCAAACCTTCAAGAGGTACATTTTTTCTAATTGGATAAAATTCCAATAATAGTTCATTAGCGGTCATTTTGAACCGGACGCCATCTTGAAATTCAAGATATCTGCTATCTGTTTACTACTGCAATGTCAACAGTGCATTTTCCGAACTCTTCAACATTACCAATGTGGGGTTGTCCTTAAAATTAGTGTTTTTCATCATTCTTAATTCAAGTTAGGCTTAAATATGGATATCAGTGGCTCTCATTTTGAAATCTAAAATGACAGCCATATTAATATTAAGCTAACTCAATAGCTATAAACATATGCATCATTTTAAAGAGACATGAGGAGATTTCCAGGAAGAAGCGCCACCAATTTTTCTCGAACCCCGTTTTTTTACATATTTGGAATGCTTACCAATGTATTAGATCACACCTGCAGTGAATAAGCCAAATACGCCGTCTTTATGTAATAAGATGATGATGTAGTAGTTTCTGTCGTGCACGACAGAAAGTCAAAGCATGGTTTTCTATGGGGAACGATTACGATAGCAGGCAAGTTCAAAACAAGGTTTACGGTTTTCTTTTGCCCCGGTTTGTCCAATAAATATTCGAAACGTTCTCGGTAGGTGGTCTACAACCGATCCATTGAAATTTGAGAGAAATTCGTATCCTAAAAAAATCTCCTCCTGTCACTTTAAATATTTCTGGACCTTATTTGGTAAAAAAATGGAGTTATGGCATTTAAGCTCTTGAAGTAATATTTCATAATTGGGTAAGACTATAGAAGGCGCTGTAGTCCAATAGGAGGCGCTACATTTTTGGCACTTTATCAGAAATTGTTCGGGGACTCAATATGTATAAATATACCAAGTTCCATGCTTTTAGGAGAAAGTGCACAATACTCCCTATTTTTTTTGTGCTTAGGGACTGGACTACATGACCCCCCGGGCACTAACGGAAGTCGTATTAGAATAGCCAATTTTTTGCTGATATATGTGCACACTTCAATGTAAGTAAAAAATTATTAGTAACAATAAAAATAATTAACCCTTTATATGCTGAAAACAAACAATTTCATCGTGGACGTTACTGAACCGTTACTGTACAAACTCTATGGGAAAATGGCGAGTATTTTGCAACACCCGTAAAAAATTCAGGATTGTCTAAAACTGCAAGTTTCGTGTTAAATATATGTAATTTGGTTCTTCTAGAGTAGATATCAACATAAAATAAGTTCTCAAAAAGTTTGATGTAACCTTGAAATCCAAGCTGGGGTCATGAAAGGGTCGTGGCAAGTGCTTCCATCATTTTTTTAATTATCAGGTCAGGATTCCTATGAGGGCCTGCTACTGGTATCTTGGTAACCAGTACTACTATATATCTGTCCCAGGGCCGAGTTGTCGGCGGCTAAACCGTCACCCCCATGGGTTTCTAAGGAAATCTGATGAGGAGGGTAGCTGGTTACCCTGGTTGAATGATAAGAAGATATACATACAAGGGCGTCAGCTCTGGGGAGCTAATGGCGGCCATCCAGCACTTGCTGCCTTGCATTTGGGGCATGGTTGCCCAAAGGCTAGGCCCGCCGCCGAAAACTGTGGATTGACGTCAGGAAAGGCATCCGGTCAATTATTTTTTGCTCCAATAAATCCTCACACAGCAGTATTGCTGAGTGTGAGGTGTATCCGGCCACCCCCGTTAGCGGGGACAAAACCGGATTTAAAATTTTGGTTTAACTAACTAACTAACTAACTAACTAACTAACTAACTAACTAACTAACTAACTAACTAACTAACTAACTAACTAACTATCTATGCATAAAGTACTTGTGTACCAAAATTCACAATTTTGTCCAGATTTGCACACTCACATGAGACCAGTGCACTACAGTCCCCACTATAGGTAAAGAATGAAAAACACACCGTTATTAAAAATGGTGATGTTTTGATAAGGTCTGGTGAGCCTGTTAGACTCCGACTTTAGGCTCACCGCTATGTCGGAGTGTAACGTGTGACGCGAGACCAATCCAGCCAAACCTTATCAAAACGTGAAGACAAGAACCAAATTCGATTTTATATAATTATTCAGTACAGTTGAGAATATATTTCGTTTTAATTCTAAAATCTTCAAGCAGCGTTATGTTTTTCTTAATTAAAAACACCAAATCCGATTGGTAATTATTTAGAAATGGATCCCATATGTTGGGAAGATTATCTTTTTGACTGGTTAATCCATATCTAATTATTATTTAGTAGGCACTAAGCTTTTTAAGTACAGTTCAAATAGCCATATAACACGTATTTTGACCCCGGATTCTGACACTACGAATTTTATTTCTTGATATAGAGTTGTCCGCGGTGCAACGACCGAATGTTGGTCAACACAGGTTAGTGCCTCAAAAGGTTTTCTGCACATTCCTAAATGGGCTCTGTCTTACAGCTTTCGCTAGCACTCGTTTACGCTTAGATAAAACAAAGGCGACATTCCCTTTACCTTATTTATACACTCACCCAATTTTAAAATCTATTAAAGATCTTGCGTTCCAAGTAGTAATTGTTACAATTTTAATAAAATTTGTTGTTTTTTGGTTTTGTAAAAAAAAAAAAACCGTCCTTTTAAAATAGAAAGGATTTTTATATTTACGTTGGATGGAATCACTATCTTGAATCGTAATCGATGTATTATTAGCCCAACACTAAAAGCTTTTGTTGTATCGAGTCACCAGTTCTTTCATGTTTGTTTTATTCAACAATAAAAGAGCAAATTTTCGATGTCCCATAAATTAGTGTAGCAAAAATTGAATGACTTGCCATTTTTGGCTGAATCGTAATTGACAGATCAGCTAACAGTACATGTAATGGTAATTATTTCTTTCCATTTGTAACTATTACCTGACGGTGTTTCTAGAAGTTTCCTTTGTTTCAATTGTCCTTTATTGTTTTAACAGAATATTTATCAGAATCGTATTTTTTCTCCGAAAAGTGTCCAGAGACCACTTTCAGAAAAATACGTCTGATAAATAGGTCTCTCTGACCGCTTTCGTAACTAATAATGGACAGTTGAACAAAAGACGCACAATGGATAATAATGTAAAAAAAGGGCTAACGTATATTCATGGATAGGCGGGCAGACGTAAACTCTATGGCACGCTCCACGTATCAAAATCATGGCGAGTTTTCCCGCGCAATGTCGAGTTTCACGCGGCGCTGTGTATCGAGTTTTCCTCGCCAATAACACATGTCGAGTGTGCAGCGTTATATTTCGAGTTTACAGCGCTAACTAATCTGTCCAGTTTGTCCTCTATACATCTATTTTGTGCTCTCTATATGGGTAGTTTGACATAAATCATTTCCAGTTTTTACGCTCCACGTATCAAAATCATGGCGAGTTTTCCCGCGCATGGTGAGTTTCACGCGCTGTGTTCGAGTTTTCCTCGCCATATGTCGAGTGTGTAGCGTTATCTGTCAGTTTACACAAAGGCTATAATTCCAGTGCCTCTATACATCGAGTTTTTGCTCTCTAACTTAGGTAGTTTTGACTAAATCATTCAGTTTCAAATCTCGACATGATTTTTCCCAACATGAGGAAAACTCGACATGATTTTTTGGTGTATGTGAAAAAAAAATCATGTCGAGTTGCTTCATGTTGAGAAAAAAAATCATGTCGCTTTTTGTCTGTGGAGACAAAAATCATGTCGAGTTTCCTCATGTTGAGAAAAATTCATGTCGCGTTTGCACATGTTGAAAAAAAATCATGTCATTTTTTTTAAAACTCGGCATGATTTATTCTGGACCTATTTATTCTGGACATGATTTATGAAACCTCGGCACATAGAGTCAAACTGGATAGGCAGCGCTTTAAACTCGACATATAGCGGGGTAACTCGATATACACAGGCCTGAAACTCGCCTGATTTGATACGTGGAGCGTGCCATAACAGTCACACACAACACAGCGTAGCAGTGTATACGCGAATCGCGAGTTGCTTACTCGCAAAACCCAACAATGTATCAGTAGCAACATGCTATAAAGAATTTACGCATCCCCACACCACTGCAACAAATGGTAACGAGATCATTACTGATGCTCTACTTCGCATTTCTTAACAGTAAACTCATCATTAAAGCTGAACAGCCTAATAAGGACAACCCGGATATTTTATAGTCATTACTCCTCCGTACGGACACTCCTGCAACACGTAATTTAACTGGAGATTCATATCTTTGAGCTCTGCTGTTTTCTTTCCTTTCATGTCCATTTTTATTTTTCAAAAAATGTAACCTATGACAATTCTACAGACTTATCCCTCACTTTTAATATATATATTTTGAACTCAGGCGGGTACATCACTGATAGTGTCTTTAACCTTACATAAATGTAATTCCCCATTTTTTCTGATTTTAAAATTTGATATCCAGAAAAATAGCATCGAATCCGAAGCGGAAGTGCACAGGAAAACGTAATAATGGTAATTGGAAATATATAAGAACAAAATAATGTTGAATTTTGAGGAAAAATAAGTTTTTTCTAAAATGTTCCCCCCGGAACCTTATTCATATTGAGTAATAGTTGGGACTGTAGTGCACTGATCTCATGTTAGTGTGCAAATCTGAATAATTGTGAATTTTGTGCACAGTACTTTATCATTGATAAGTAAAAAAAAAAATGATGGCAGCACTTGCCACACCCTTTCTTGCCCCAGCTTGGGGATTTCAAGGTTACACAGGGATTGTGTTGAAAAGCACACCATGATGTTGTCTGGTTAAAAGGATGCCAAAATCCCTTTTAACTTTTGACCCATTTATTCACCCAAATTGCTTTTTCACCATTTACCCCATAGCTAAGATAGTGTAAACTATACCTTTTTATAATCCTAATCTGAAAAATGCCATGTGCTTTTTCAACACGATTGGAGCTTTAAAAGAATTTCACTGTATAACCTTGAAACCCAAGCTGAGTCCATTAAGGGGGTTGGCAAGTGCTTCCTCAATTTTATGGATTATCAATGCCTAAATTACCTGTGTGTAAAAATTCACAATTTATCCGGAAGAGCATACTCTTTCACTACAGTCCCCTACATAAGTACAAGCACGACGATTCGGCCTAGGTGCAATGGAACCTCCAAAGTTTCTTCTATAGTTGATATTTTTCTTGTTTCATTAAAAGAAAAGACAAGCTCAATGTTAAGGTACAGTATCAATGTATCCACTCTAATTTATTTACATTGCTTGTAAAACCTTGGATTTTTTTGTGGTTTCGAGTTTTGTTAGATATGTTGATGATACTCTTGTTTATAAAGATGATCAAAACAATAAAAACAAAAGTACTACAAGTTACAACTTGCAAGATCCACCTACAGGGAGCAAATATGGAAATTAGCTCATTAATGCCGCAAATAGTGATTCACAGTGCAGGCGTATTACTTGCCTGCACCACTCTATCCACATACTAAGTTTCTTCAAATTGTGGATATTGTTAGAAGTTCACCTTTTTAGTAATGGCGTTAATATACACAATAATGATTGATACAGTGCGTGGGCAATTACTTGCCTGCGCCACTTACAACACACATACCAAGTTTCATATTAAGTGGATATTGAGTCCACATTTATTGGTCGAGCTATGAGTTGTGCAAAAATATTGGACAAGACGCGTCGAGTCCAATATCTTAAAACCCATAGCGACCAATCAGCATCCAATTTTATGATTGGATTTTAACACTTGGACTCCTCAAAACATGATAATCGTCATATTTGGACATTTAAGATCTGGTAAAAATTCACCGACACGCATACACAAATCCACACACAGATCCACCCGTACATACCACAATTGAACAAAGCGAACATATTTATATCGCGAGTCTAAACTTTCTTTCAATAACTTTCCATTTGTTGTAATTTAATATCAAGTAAGTAAGTAAATGACCTCCAATATATGGCAAATTGAACAACACCACAAATTTACTTTAAATTTTATTAATGGCAATTAAGGGCCATGGCCATATCGCGTATAGCCCCGTCCTTAGGACTAAAATATATTGGTTTTGGATGCTATGATGAACATTACCCATTTAACCCATTTTGTGTCGACCTATATATTAGTCTTGGTCAAAGACCAAGGTGAATTCAATTTTGTGAGAAAATGATGCTATAAATTTGCTATATTGGATATAATTATTTATATTAGTTTTGCTAGAGTAGGTTCAAAATCTTATATCGGAGTTGCTGAGGATGAAAATATGCGAACCACTTTTATCCGAGAGTGACGATTTCATTGTCCATAGGTCAAGTTCAAAGTCAACTTTTATTCTGGTTATCTGAGTTGGGCCCTATGAATCCCCACCGCCTTGGGCACTAATGGAAGTTTTTAATAAATCTTATACTGGAGCCTGTGATCGAGGTTGGCCAGGACTCTATTCCTAGTAATTTTTAAAATCACGCAGCTCGGCTTTAAATGTTCAAGGATCCCAGCGCTAAATTTATCGTAATTCCGTTTGATATGTTGAACGCAATGTCTAAACCTGATTTCTGAAGATTTTTATCACATATTTTATAGAAAGTTTGCGATTATGAACCGAATTTTACATCACTGCAAATGTCAAAATATTTCAGCTATCCAAATGCCGATTTTTATCCAAAAAATATACTCATGGATAGCTCATGATGTCATAAATTTCTATTTTTCACATGTTTCTCGCTTTATGCATTTTATTCGCACTTCAAGTAGGGTCGCTGGTGCTGATGGCTATTCTCCATCCGCTCCTCTCCTCTGTTTCCTCCTCTGTCACGCCAACCGCTTCCACATCTCCTTCGGTGCAGTCCTTCCATCTTCTCTTTGGCGTTCTCTCCTCCTCACTACCTCCTTTCTCAATAGCTCCTTCTCCATGACTTGCTTTCCAACATATGACTCCTCCGTGATATGTCCCAATAATCGTAATCTTGCTCTGAATTTGTCTACTTCCAGCCATACATTTCAATCAATCATATGATATCATAATTTCAATCAATTAATTGATGTCCGAAATGTCGATTCAGACATACAGAACTTTCCTTGCCTAATAACATATTTTGAAAAGAAGAGTAAAAAGTAATATACTATTGAGCGGAATTGTGTGGGAATTCTGATTTTAATTTCTTAGCCGAAATAAGATTCTCAGTCACAAAAAGGAAGGTCCCTTATGCGAAAAATATGTTTCCTAGTTCAAAACATTAGGTCGCTTGTTCGAAAACACAAATTTGGTTTATTGGTCTCCCTAAATTAAGGTTCACCAGCCCGATAAGAATTGAGTTCGCTAGCCCGCAACCAAAATCTTGGAGTTGACGCCGTAATGAGGGTGGCCTTGGGTTTAATTTAAAAAATAAAGTTCTGGATGACAGAACCATTGCAAAGACGTTGATATCAAAAAGAAAAAGTCCTCATGCATCTATGTATGAACTTTTAGTGCCTTTTCGAATTTGTAGATGTTTTGATTAAGGGCAAAAATCAGCTAGGGTGCCTCTCAATCTAGTTTCAGGATGATGAACTGCTTGGAAAACTATAACATAAAAAAAACATTGTTCCTGACTGCCAATTTTTTATGCAAATAATTCTAATGCAACCGTATACGGTCACTAAATTGTACACATACTGTAATTTGGTACATTCTTTACCCAATATCCTTGATACAGCCAAAAATGCAGTGTGTTCACTTTTCATGCTTGTTTTCATGCAATCACTCACTCCAAGAACAATCCGATGCCAAAAAATTTTATGCCCCTCTTTTTTTATTTCTTTATTTATTACACTTAATAACTGGTATAAGTGTATACAAACAGCATAAAAGATAATTTCAAGAGATATTGCACAAAATTACCATAATAAAATATATTATTTAAATATGCAACCAAAAGAATTCGAGTTGAAAAGTTTGGGACAAACAGGTGCTAAATCACCTCTAGGAACATCCCACAGTGAACTCCACATTCCATAGGCCTGCCATTGGACATGTGCGCCTAAGTACAACTGTTGGATGGATCGAGACTTGTAGCAAATCTGGAATCTAAAAAGTCGGATACCCTGGTTTTGAAAATTAGCAAAAGAACAAAGCTTTCTGGTTCAAGGGAGCTGGTTCATTAGAAGCTCAGAGAGAAACAATAGATTGAAATAGGTTGCTTTATATAGACTCAGTCCTGCAAAACGGAGGCTTTAACCTAAATGGACCAGAAGATCTTGTGGTGGGGATGGTTCCAGTTGTTGCTGCCGCTGAATTCCACAAAAATGTTTGATGTCGAGGTCATAATAACCACCTTTACATCTAAAAAGAAATAACAAATCAGTCTTGTCTCTTCCTGAGGTGAGTGGGAGGAGATTGAGGCTCGTCTAAGTCTCGCTATAGTTCCTGATCAGGATAATGCTAATGAATTGGTAAGCTCGCCTTTGGACAACCTTCCAAAAGATGAGGTTTGTTTTGATGTACACTCCAAAGGCAGGCTTACCGTATTCAGGTAACTCCTGAATCAGGGGATCTATAACGGGTCAAAGGTCACTCGTCTAGGGGTATTGAAACCTACAGTGCGCCATTAATCATATTCAATTTCCGATTGCATGTTTTCACCACTCGTGACAATACAATTCCAGTTTGGAGTTCGAAGAGAAAGAAACATTCAACACCCAAATCTTTGATATTGAATGTGCACTCAAAGGGGTTACATTCATGTTATAAGTGCATTTGTTTGTATTTGATGTTTATAACGTCTCATCGTGGTCAAGACCTGGCACTTTGATGGATGAATATAAGCTCCAGGACTTTCTTCCCATAACAAGGAATTAAGATCTCTTGGAGACGCTGGCAGTGGGATCTGTATTTAATGTTTAAAAAAAAAACTGGCATCATCAGCAAATAATGCTATTTGGCATATGGGCACCGCTGGGTAAGTCGTTGATGTATTAAAGGGACCTCTAGTACTATATTTATATAAAAATATCGGTTGGTCAAAATAAGGAATATATAAAATAGAGATACGTTCTTGCATGTGGACATATGCGCATGAAAACCAAACATATAATGTTAATATTGTAAATTCTATTGTTGTTCATTGTTTTGAAATATAGGTACACTTTGCACGGGAACATGGGCTAGGAAAGAACCCAGATTTAATATCCAAAGGGGAACATCATTGAAACGCTGTAGCGCGACTTTAAAAATAAGAACTCTTTGGCCTAAAACAAGTCATTTCAAAACTTTGCGCGGTCTGTGTAGCTATGATTTTTACAAGAAATACTAAGGAAATGTATATGTTTCCTAAATTCTATTGTTAATAAAAGACAAACAATGTAAAAACCATCGCATCAGTACAGACCAAGGAATTCTCAGGACTGAATCTACAGTCTTTCACACTTAAGTATAATGGATGTGGGATATCAAGTGAAACATGTAAAGAATTAGCATCTTTAAGCTACTGCGTGTCCTGTATGCAACACCCGATTACCTCACCAAGTAGGCGCTCTCTTTAAAGTAAACGATGGAGGACCGTAGAGGTAAACAAGGAGGTCAAAGACATTCAAGTAGAAATAAGCATATACCCGTTATCATCTCTAGTTATCGTACGAACTTTACATTTGCTGGACAAAATGGCAGTACCCATCAAATCTTACTATGTTACCCAGGGCAAAACCTTTCTCCAACCTATGTATTGATACTTGGAATGCGCAATCTATACGCAATAAAACTGTAACATTAGTTGACTATGTCTTAGAACATGACACTGACATTTGTTTCTAACCGAAACGTGGCTTACCGACAACGATACTGTGGTAGTTGGAGAGTGTACCCCACCCGGTTTGAGTTTATAATATAGCCCGTGGTAGTTCTACCATGGTGGCATAGGTATCTTATACAAAAACCCCTTACAATTAACTGTATCCCCCACTAGTTTTTTACAAGCATTTTTGAACATGTTTGTGTTACAGATAAGAAACAATCTGTCATTTTGTTACTGTATATCGTCCTCCCCGTCCGCGGTTAATGGTCTGAAAACATCTGATGTTTTAACCGAAATTGAACAATTTTGATGAATTGTGTGTTATTCCGCAGTTAATAATCCTTCGGTGATTTTAACACTAAAGTAGATCTGCCTAACGAATGGGACACAAAACGGTCTTATTGATTCTTTCCGATTGTGACTTCATCAACATGTCATAGGTGCAACTGCACAAAGATGGTCACACTCTTGATTTGGTAATAACCCGGAACGAACGACGCACCCCCCCCCCCCCATCATCCAAGACTTCCATATACATCATCGCGAATATTCTGTCACCACATATTCGTTGTACCGCTAGGTGTGAAAACCTGCCCCATAGTATCTAAGACTCCCGGGAATACGGAAACTGACGAGAAAAGACTTAAAGATCTTCTTGCTTAACTGTCTTAGAGCAGTACCGGTTGATTGCAACGATCCTAACTCACTGTGTGTGATTATGAAATATTACTACATCTGTTATTGATGAACTGCGTCATAACTACCGAGAAACGTGTCGTTAGGTCAAGGCTTCCATGGTACAATGATGAGATTCACCATGAAAGACGTGAGAGAAGAACCTTAGAACGCAAATGGCGTAAAAGTCGTTCTGATAATGATTACAGTGCGTTTGCTGATCAGAAAGAAAAAGTTGGTAATCATTGGTTGAAAGCCACAAAATACTTTACTGAATACGTTCATCAGTGCTAGTAGTAGAGACATGTTTAAAACTCTGAATGGCCTGTTAACTAAATCTACTAGACCATTATACCAGATAGCCCGTTACAGATATTGAACCTTGCAAATGATTTCTTACGTTCTTTGTGAAAAGGTTGAAATATTCGATCAAAACTGGTTTCTAACACTAATTGTAGTCAATGTATTGAACACTGTTATCCAACATCTAACAGGTTATGTAATGTATGGCATATTTCAAACCTCTACCATATTGAATGTTGGTAAATCATTGTTCAGTTGTCAGCAAAACTTTTCTTTGATACCCGTCCTCGTTGCTCTTAAAACCAAATATAGATGTGTGCTTCCAATAATTACCACAGTTCATGATCTCTCTGGTGTATTTCCCACAACTCTCAAACATTCCAAATAACCTTTTCTAAGAAACCCCCCCCCCCCCCCCCCCCCCCCCCCCCCTCACCCTTTATCAATGCTTTAAAGAGTTACGGCCTGTCGCTACATCAAATTATTGCTAAAGTTATTGAAAAGGCCGCATCATACCAAGTAATTGACATGTCAGTGCTCATAATCTTGTGAGACGTTCCAAAGTGCGTATAGACTCACCACAGTACGGAGACTGCCCTCCTTCATGTTAGACGTAACACTTACATTCTTTAGATAAGAATAAGCATTTCCTCCTTGTTTTACTTGATATGACCGCAGCTTTTGATACCTCCGCATTCCATTTTAGTCAATAGATTGGACTGTCGTTTTGTAAATCACAGTCACTGCTCCTTGCTTGGTTTAAATCCTACCTTCAAGATCGTCGCCATGAGAGTGTCACCATTATCAATGCAATGTCTGAGCAGCATATTATGAACTATCTGTACCACAAGGGTCCATTGTTGGACCACAGGTTTCATAATGTATACCCATCCGATTGGCGACATCATCAGGAAGTACAATATCCAATTGCATTCATATGCTGATGATACGAATTTCTGTGAATTTGATCCCAAGTTGCTGGTGACTGTAATGTGCCCCTTAGTAGACTTTCACTGTATTTCCTGAGATAAACCACGTGATGCCTAATAAATGTGTTGCAATTGAATCAAAAAAACAGAGTTCATGGATTTGCTTCGCCACACATATTAAGAACTCGCTAATATTCCGTTGAAGCTTGCTGATGTCCTTAATCCTGCATCATCTTGTGTTAAGATTGGCCGTCATGGTTGATTCCATATTGAAGTATTGTCTGATCAAGTTAATAGCATTTTGTAATAGTGTTAACTCCCATTCGTAATTTGTGCGTCTTCGGAGTTTATTCTCAGGACGCCTGTCACATGCAGTAAGAGCTTTGGTCTTGTCTCGCCATAGATTATGCAAATTCTTATAATATGGTACTAAAGAGATCGATCTTAACGCCTACCGCTTCTCCAGAATAAGCAGCGCGTGGTTGTTTTTCTTGCGTGACGAGACCAGAGCGACTTCTTACCTCCTGTGTACATTACACTGGCTGCCTGTAAAGGAAAGGGTTGTATACAAACTTATGTTCTATTTTTTAAATCAGTGCATGGTGAAGCCCGTTCTACTTGAATGATTTCTTAACTTTGTACAATATGCCTAGATTTCACATCCACACCAAGCAATGTTGATGAACCGCGATCGACTCCGCTCCTCCATGGATACCACCAGACCTTGTGGGGTCCCTCGCTCAAACGTAAGGCTGGTGACAAATCTTTCCAAGTCATGGGTCCTAAACTTTGGAACCAGCTCCCGGTTGGTATCCGTGAAGCGATGTCCGTCGCGGTCTTCAAAGGTGCACTCAAGACTCATTTATTTCCTTAATTGCATCTATTGTTTTTGGTATATATTGCTGCTTTTGTATACTGGTGTTTTTCTTCATTGTACTCCTGCAGCTGCCTGCATTTAATGTACTTGTAGGTTAAACTTTGTCATTTATTCATTTATTGTTAGGCGCTGTGTTCTTCTGTAGAGGCCATATCAAATGTTTTGTAATAATAATAATAATAATAATACAGACCAAGATTTGGATCAAGTCTACGCGCCGCCGTATGGATCGTATCCGATGTGAATATCACACAGCGCTGTTTAGAAATCCGTGTGTGAATCGTGAAGTTCAACGAAAAAAAATGCGCTCTTTTCTTGGCACTTACGAAGCTTGAAATATAATATTAGGAAACTACAACTACCAGCGGACCTTGTGAAACCAATTTTGTGGATATTTTTCATTTACGGAAGCCAGGAGAGGAGGAGATATTTGAGGAAAAAGACGCTTGCGACTCGATGCCTGTATCGTGTGTAAATGCTCATTCACCGTGGGATTCACCATTGTTTGGTAAAGTTGTGAGTCGTATTTATGCCAGCGGGAAATTCAAAATTTAGCTGCCAAATTTGTGATCTATAGTTATACCGTGCATGTACAACGGTACACGACATCCGGATGTCTACGAGGATCGTTATTCTGAAGCACCGGCACTTCGAAGAAAAAGGTAAAAAATAATGAAATAAATATAAAAAAATACACATTACCGGTGTAAATATGCACAAAGCAGCTATCAATTTTACCACACGTATTATATCACAATGGCACAAATGATCTAATGTTATGTAACTGCAGTTATGGTAGGTTTTTTTTTATTCGTGTCAGTTCATTAAAGGGATTAGCAGCGATAATGCAAGAGAATCGAAAAAATGTGGAAATGCATGTTTTTAACTTATAAATCAGGGATAAGTGTGTACAATTCCATATAACTGCTTTAATGTAGAAACAAACCACCAAATAGTGAAAAAAATGAAGAAATTTGTCGTACCGTCTCCCGCAAATAGACATACAGTGACGGCGTCTCAAAATCTGCACTAAACAGCTGTTTGTGGTTTACACCAATACATAATAAACAAAGATCAATAATGTTTGTGTTTGAGGTCAAACTGCATTGATCATGGTGCAAAATATCTTCCTGAAAATCTGTGATATTCACCGGGAAAGGCTGTTTTGATCTCAAGTCGGAATTTTGATACGCACGTATAGAAATTACAGAATCAGATAAAAAGTACTGCCTTGTCTTTAATACACGGATTTCAACCCAACCACTTGCAGGTTATGTTCGCTTTTCAATGTCAGTAACAAAAATATAAAAATATGAATTTTATGGTTTTTTTCGATGTTTCAGATTAGCAAATCGCTGCTAATCCCTTTAAAACTTTTTGGATTGTGCCGACGATTCCATTCGTTCTGACAGAAAAGATGCTTGCTTTACTCAATCAATACAAAAAAAAATCGATGTGAGATGCCAGATCAGATTAAGGTCATAATTAAAAAAAAAATCATCTTCTCACGTACGAAATAATGCAAGGCAGATGCACTGAATAAATTCCCCAAAACAAATTTTAACAAACTCTGAAGCATTCAACATAAGAAAAGAAAATGATACGGATACGAATAAGTAATTATTAATCACCAAAGTTCTTTTGGAATCTGTACGTTTACATTTTATTCGCCTTGTTCCAGAAACAATGTTTGACATCTTTGGTCCAATCATTTATCAAAGTACGAAGAGTTTTGGTCACTCATAACGAACTACAACATTTACGCGGACTAATCCTCGTCAACAATAAGAGGTTCACCTCCGGGGTTCACCCGGCCTCGACGTTCATGAAACGTATCCGTTCTTGGATTGACTCTAAACAAAGAATCGCTAGCGTGTATCAGACTGTACGGAACCATTATTCGATTGAAATCTGGGATGAGCCTTACATATTTCGTTACAAAGGATTCATGTAAATTGGGTTTTAAGCATCTTATTCTGTTGAATTAAAAACAAAGTTGAAATATTCAGATGTTAATACGGCTTTTTATTTTTTGATCTCTACACATCCCCTCCCAAAGGAATTGTTCTGCATCGACAATATGCGTTTACTGACAGGAATAAAAAGTCAGACTACTGTAAGTTGTTGAAATATGGGCCACCACGGTTACAACAGTATTATGAATGCGTTGTTGGTCTATATTTAACATAGATCATTGCATCACTAAGTGTAATTGTAAAAAATAAGATGTGTGTAAGGGGCGGGGGGGGTTATGGGGTTCTGAAGCAGTGAACTTTGAAGTGATTTTTCTTAATTTCCTAAATAGTGGTGTATACATTGTTATATATCAATTGTAGCCCATGTCACAAAGTTTAAAATCAATGACAAATTTTGCGCCTGGTTGCCCTGGTAACCACGTAAGGCCCCTGATGGCTAAATACAGAACGAACGGAACTAAATAACCAAACATGCTACTGGACGAAACTTGGGTGGCATATGGCGGGGGGTAAATACGCAGGGAACAATGAAGCCGGATTTTTTGATACCGTTGCCATTGCAACCGGCAATCGACCAATCGCATAATTTCTGCCCGTAAGTTGAATTGGACACAAGTTGAAAAATCGGCTTCATGGTTCACTCGGCCTGTATTTGCCTAATAGTGTGCCAAATTCATGTTATAGCTTGGTAGCGTTCTCTAGTTAGTTCGTTCTCGTTTGGAGTTTGCGTTTATTTGAACGAAACGGAGTTATAGGACTCGAAACATTTAGACAAAATTGAGGGCGCTTTTGAGGTGAAAGGAATTATTTTGTACTTTCATTTATACTGAATTATCATTAATTATTAATGAAAGAGTCATCGAAATAGGTGCATTACATTGTCCTGTTATAATTTAAAATAATTTTCTTTAAATATCGCCGGGTGAGAAAAACAATAAAATACATAAAAATCACGTAACCGGTGAAATTTAATTACTTTAAATTATGGAAGGATATATGAGTATTTATCACTTCAACTTAGCAAAGTAAATGTGTCATAGTTCATAATATATCTTTTCAAAAGATCTTAAAATATAACCCCTTGAAATTTTAACATGATAAAGTATAGGAGATGATGCATTTGGAAAATTTGCGTTTACACTACTCACTTTGATCAGCATATGCTCGGGAACGAAGTCCAATTTGCGATCGAATAAAAAGGCATTTGTAGGATTACCAATCTACACATTTAGGCCATTGATTATCTCATGTTCTGGATTAGAACACTTTTTTCATCATAAATTCAGACACATACCCCCCCTTAAGAGACACTGGTGCATTTGAAAAATATGCACCCTCTAGATTTTTAAGGCTTGTGTGCACATTAGCCCTCAACTGAAATTATAAAGCCCGAATCAGCGCGCAATATGGGTAAACATTGTAATTAATTCAGCAGACGACGCGGAAAAAGAAAACACAAGCCGGAATTGATTCCCACGGCATGCACCTTGTTTGACCTGTCTTTGACCTTTGTGGTTTTAATATTAATGAGTACTAGTCTATGATATTCATGTAATAGACACATTTGTTGATTAAAGCTACGGCAAACTTAAACGATAGCCTGCAAATCACCCAATTGATAGAGTATCCACTCTCTTTTAGACTCCATATGAGCTTGGAAAGTTCTGTCTTCCTTCGGTACTTCTCACTTTTGAATGACTTGATGTGGTTCCGGTATCGATCTTTGAAGGTGCCGCCGGTGAGTCCAATGTGTGTTCTTTCATCTTTATCGGTGGCACCTATTGCCTTTTAGACTACGTCTGAAAGTCGACATTTTCCATCCAGCAGACAAGTACTTTTGTTTCGGCAGTTACATTCTTTAGAAGATGTTTTTGCTCGTTTACGAATTTCTCGATCACAAGGGGGTTATGAGATTTGATGATAGCTCGCATATTCTTCATGTAGCAGTATCTGACTTTAAAGGTGTTCTTATTAAAGATCTTAGGTAGCTTGCTGCTTAGCCATGTTAGTGGGAAGTGTTTCCTTATTAAATTCAGGAATGTGGCTCCGACGTTTGTTCTAACGTTCTTGCTGAAAGGAGGGTTAAATCATAGTCTTTCTTTTGCCGCATTTTTCCTTCTTCGCATGTGCAGGCTTTCCATACGTGATGTAATATATAAAGACCGACAAGTTCACATACCTCGAATGCTCCCATGGATGCTTCACATTCATTGCTTGATTTCCAGTGACATCAAAGAGTAGAAAACGTCTTGCGTGCATTATTGTTTCCTGTTCGCCGGCTGTAATGTGTGTATATTGACGAGCCCATTCCAAGCATTCGATTAAGAGGTCTTCTGTTATCGATGGAGTCTATTATGTCAAATTAGATCAAAGTAAGTGTCTTCCTGTCTTGCAAATGGTTAAACCAGTCAAAAACAACGTGGGTATTTTTCCATTGCTTCACGCTAAGTTTGGATCTTAGATCATCGTTAAAACGATCTAGCATCATCTACTTATTTCCAGTCACATGGTTTCGCTGGTTTATTAATTTTCATTTTGGGTTGTCTCAATGTTGTCTTTATGGTCCTGTCTCTCGGCAGTTTTATTTATTTTTTCGCTGATGTTCAGGACAATGCAACCTTTGCCTTTCAGAAAAACGGCAAATTTTGTGCAGCAAGGGTAACAATATCAACAAGAAAACTGAAATCATCTCAACTTGTAGGCACAGGAAAACAAATAAACGTGCTAACGTGCTGATAAGACGTTGTAAATTGTGTTCTATGTTAGAGGTTTGCAGATGCTCACTTTGTGCGAGTTGTGTGCTCTACATTCATCTATCATCTATATCGAGCACTCGATAGTATATATTTATAAACTAATCAATCAAACTATACAATCAAACTAAAAATTATAACAATATAAACTGTGCATTTCTTCGAGATATTTTGACTCTATTTGTAAGACAAGTTCCTAAGCTAAATCCTCGCTTTTATTCCATCCAATTTGATGAACCCTAAGCGGAGATATTGTCAATTGAACACAAAGGATAAAATACCACTTGGGCCATTTTCACTTGAAGGTTCAAGAGAGCTATTGGTATAAGGCGTGTAGCATCATTGTGGGATTTAACCGTTTTCAAACAAAAGAATATTGTACAGATCAGAATGAATGTATTATCATGTATTGAACTAATCAATTATTATGTTCAAACAGTGAAAGCACCAGAAGTTTTGTTGGGGTGAAATGAGGGACTCACTCTCAGGGGGACAATAATCATGAAATTCATGGAAATTTGGGGAATTTGACTGCTGAAACTATATGGAACAGCCACAAATCTGTTGAGGGACAAATGTGTGGACAACTCTCTAATGTGGAGGGAAATTTACCCTTCCCCTATTCTAAGATGCCAGGGAGGAACATAATGAAGAAAGCAGTGTTCAACAAAGAGCAATAAAGGAAAGAACGGGTGGTGTTCAAAGGTCTCAGTTTACTTTCAACAAGGGTGTTTTTATGGTTCTACTTTCTGAGACAACAAGTCTGTTTAGAATTGAATTTCCCAATGCTACATGTATTTATTGGCAATTGTGACATTATGAAGCTGTAAATTATGTTATATCACAAGAAGCAGCACTTTATACCTTTTTTATTCTAATTTTCAATATGTCCTGAACCAGACCCCCAAATTACATCAACTAAAAATCTCATAAAAGCTGGAACACTCCTAAAAAGGAATCCGTTAAAGTCCAGTTGGTCAAAAAATTAATCTTTGATTGTATAGTTTTTTTTTGGGCAGTATGTATATTTAAAAACACAAGTGAACTGTTGTTGTATTGTTTTATGGAATGAACGAGTAAATATTCTCATGCAATTATGTGATGTAAAAGAAAGATAAAATAAATGCTTAATGCTACTCACTGAGGTCGAAATATAAAGAAAAATGAAACAAAATCAAATAGCAAGATAAACCTTTTTTCAAATGATTTTATTCACCTTTAACTTTTAGCCTCTAGATCACCTTCGACAACAAGTCGGTATTATGTCAGTTTATACGTTTAGGAAATCGTTTATTTGGAATAGAATAAAAGGCCATTATTTATATTGTGTTTATTACACAGGCAATTTTATTAGTTTGTGGCCCATATACGCCTCACTATCATCGGTATAAATAACGTATTGGGTGTCACGCACATCGTGCAATATCAATTAAGTTTTTTGAAAAACCAAATGTAATTTGTAATTCACATAACTTTCAATCAGCCTTTTTTTTCTAAGACTTACAAAACTTAAAGATGCATTTTACGAATTTGGCAGGTTTTACGGTTATCACTAAGCAGACGTTGTTTTCCATAATATAAGTGGCTGGGTTTGGCGTGGCACTGATAGTGGCGTACTAATGGTAGTGGCTTTGATTGCGACTAACATTGGCCTACATTTGGACAAATCAAAGGGATGACCCGTTTTAATATTATGAAGTGTTAATCTTGATCAAATCTAACGTTTCACGCAGAAATTTTAATCCGAGCTAAAAACGTGATTTTGGTAAGCCCAATAAAATAATGTGTACACCTCACTCAAATAACATCCAAGCAAACATCTTTTAGCTCTACGATTACACAAGGTAAATGAGAAAAATAACTTTCTTCAGACAGAATCAGTCTTCTGGTTGCTTCTTGTCGTTTAGAGAAAATCGATCCTGTACGATACAGGACGCGACCCGCAAGCGTTATTTCGTTTGTAAAGTTTAATATGATGACATGAAATTTTAACTACTTAGTTCTCCAGGTAGACAAGGATGTATATTCACTAATCTTTCCCTGGAAATGACCAGCGAACGTTAGTGTTGAAAAAAAACACCCCATGTGCACTTGGCTTGATTCGAAGCAGAGACCTTTGTATTACCAGCACGACGCTCTTGCCAACGGAGCCAGGGTTGGTAGAGGAGTGACAGATATAATCTGTAGGTGTTCGCTTTCCTAGCTGATAGCATCAGAACTGTATATTTACATATACGATTTATATTTGTTTTTGAAATTTTAACTATTTAGTTCTCCAGGTCGACAATCTTTCCCTGGAGATGACCAGCGCACGATAGGGTTAAAAAAAACACGTGCGCTCGACCTGATTACTAGCACGACGCTCTGCCAACCGAGCCAGGGTTAGTAGAGGAACATTTATAAAGCGAGAAATGTTGCAAAAACGTTTGTTTATGACATTTTGAAAAAAAATGTCAAAACTAAATTGAAGAGTGTAGAAGAAGAAGTACTTAAGTGTTAAGAAATAGTTCTAAGGCAAACATGTTGTAATTTTATAAACATTTTCTACAGGTCATAAACATTTCCGTTTTCAACTCATATTTGGCATAAATTAAAACAATATACAAATTTATAATATTCAGAATTTTCAAATTAAAAGGCCTTAATATTTTCATTTACTGATATGTTGAAAAAAGGTGGAATACATTTCATTAGAACTAAATCTGTGGACTTAAGTACTTCTTATTCTACACTCTTCAATTCTTCTTCTTATTTAGGAACAAATAAGGAACATTTTGTATCATAATAGTATTGAAGAATAAGACGATATACATATAGCACCCAGAAATATTATTATACATGTAACTAAAAAACAACTCCAGATTCTCTTCCAAGCTACCAAAAACCAGGTTAAGACCATGAAAAGGGAGCTTTAGTCAGCTTGCACTTGTTTCCAGCTACACCATCTGGAATGCGCGGCATAATGCTGTGTGGGAACACAATGCCCTAATCTCTAAACCTAGGCTCCTTTTTCCTGTTGTCTTTCCCTTATCTTTTGAATCTGTCATTTTTATACTGTAATTGTTGCTTTGTTGCTTGTTGTCTTTGAATGTTTTGGACTTGTTTTGCATGTTTGCCCTGCTTCTGTTTGGGTTTCCAAACAATGTCCTGGGCTTTGTGTACTTCTTTATAGTTTTTAATGAATAAAGGAGAATACATAAATGAATTAATAACACCATTTAAATTTTGTCTTACAATCCCATACTTTACACAAGTGTAATTAGGCTATGGTACATGATACAATGTTGGCCTTTTAACTAAAAGTTCGTGCTCCAGACCTGGGGTTTTTTTTTTTTTTTTTTTTGACCTGATTACTAGCACGACGCTCTTGCCAACCGAGCCAGGGTTAGTAGAGGAACATTTATAAAGCGAGAAATGTTGCAAAAACGTTTGTTTATGACATTTTGAAAAAAAATGTCAAAACTAAATTGAAGAGTGTAGAAGAAGAAGTACTTAAGTGTTAAGAAATAGTTCTAAGGCAAACATGTTGTAATTTTATAAACATTTTCTACAGGTCATAAACATTTCCGTTTTCAACTCATATTTGGCATAAGTTAAAACAATATACAAATTTATAATTTTCACAACTTTTCAAATTTAAAGGCCTTAATATTTTCATTTACTGATATGTTGAAAAAGGTGAAGTACATTTCATTAGAACTAAATCTGTGGACTTAAGTACTTCTTATTCTACACTCTTCAATTCTTCTTCTTATTTAGGAACAAATAGGGAACATTTTGTATCATAATAGTATTGAAGAATAAGACGATATACATATAGCACCCAGAAATATTATTATACATGTAACTAAAAAACAACTCCAGATTCTCTTCCAAGCTACCAAAAACCAGGTTAAGACCATGAAAAGGGAGCTTTAGTCAGCTTGCACTTGTTTCCAGCTACACCATCTGGAATGCGCGGCATAATGCTGTGTGGGAACACAATGCCCTAATCTCTAAACCTAGGCTCCTTTTTCCTGTTGTCTTTCCCTTATCTTTTGAATCTGTCATTTTTATACTGTAATTGTTGCTTTGTTGCTTGTTGTCTTTGAATGTTTTGGACTTGTTTTGCATGTTTGCCCTGCTTCTGTTTGGGTTTCCAAACAATGTCCTGGGCTTTGTGTACTTCTTTATAGTTTTTAATGAATAAAGGAGAATACATAAATGAATTAATAACACCATTTAAATTTTGTCTTACAATCCCATACTTTACACAAGTGTAATTAGGCTATGGTACATGATACAATGTTGGCCTTTTAACTAAAAGTTCGTGCTCCAGACCTGGGGATTACTTATTTCCTTCACTAAAATTACATCAATATTATTTTAACCAGGAAAAGCTGTGTCCCCACATGAAAAGAGTGCACATTATTTATATAGAAAATGAATAAAATGTCAACTCAATTTACTTCTAGAATATCAGTGACCAATGGATATACATAACCTCAACATGCTCAAGCGAACAATGGAGCTAAGGATATTCAATAATCTGCCCGGAATACACACACTTCACATTCGTTAACATCTAGTCCATTGTTAATTTACACGCAGTTGAACAGATTTCTAATGTTATGTCCTTGCCGCATTGGCGGAAGTTCTTTCCTCGTTCGCGATGAAAGAAATCTTGAGATTCTACTGTGTGTTCAATTAACTTTGACAATATGATTAATATTTTTTTTTCGAAAAGAAATTGTAAAGGGACAACATTCATGATAGAAAAACCCTTTGCAAGCGCTGACATAATTTGTGCATAACCTATATCCGCAAGTTATTGTCTTTAAAACCCTTTTTCTATTCAATTTACCAAGAAAGGCAATGGTATTCAGCAACCTACATTTTTAAAACTCATGAGCGAGGTGAGTATGTTGCCCTTTATGTTATGAACAGATACTAGAGCTCAATACGGGGAAATGATAAAACCCTTAATAGCTTGAAACAGTGTGGGCAGTAACAATGGACCTGCATACCCTGATGAGAAAAAGATCCGAAGTATTTTAGGTTGACTGTTAAATATCAATAGCTCTATTGTTCGCTTGAGTTTACGTGTACATATTGGTCACTGACATTCTGGAAGTAAATTGAGTTGACATTTTATTAATTTTTTCTAAATAATGTGCACTCTTTTCATTTGGGGATACAGCTTTTCCTGGTTTACATAATATTTTTAAAATTTTAGTGAATGAAGTAAGTAATCCCCAGTGCTGTAGCACGGAAAGATGGTTAAATCGCAAACGTATCACGGCCTAAATGTTGATATTTTACAATGTTTATAACAAATATATAATCATAAAACATTTCCAAACGTTTTTTTTGGTTTTTCAAAATTTGTGCTACTATTTTGCCAAAATTTATCATTTAATGAAATTTAAAATTGGTATGCCGCTTTTAAAGTATATTACCGCATCATAATGTTTAAGTGTGTGAAATTATGTTGTTAAATTTAGCTTTATTGATAAAACATAACAATAACAAACTGACTCTATACCGAACTTTTTGATGTAGTGTACACGGTTAAGGGTTTTTTCGATTATGAACAGCAAAAAAGAAAAACTGATAATTCTTGCATATAATGAAAATAAAATATTAATCTAAGTGTTTAGTCTTACTGTCAGAATTTGAAACAAATTGAAAGACAATTGGTCATGTGACTGGATGGCATGGTAACGGCGGTCATCATGGAACCTATATTTTGCTAGTTAGGATTACGCAAAACATTCTAACTCAAACACTATTGATGCTATCCAGATGAAACAAATGGGAAATTGCTAGTATGGTCAACATCTTGTGAATGAACTAAACTATGTTCAAAACTTGACTGGTAGGGTTATCCCACAGGTTTTTTCTGCATTTGCCGAATATTGGAAAAATATAATTGGACTTTCAATGTGTGAAAAAAATGCCTTCTTGTCAGCTAAATCCATCCATTTTAGTTAAAGAACAACACAGCATCTTGTCCAAATTTGAAGTCTGTATCACTTATACTTTTTTGAGAAATCGCGTTTTGCGCGTGAGAATTTTGCAAAAATCGAAATGGCCAGAAACGCAGGTCAAAGTTCTTTAGACAGCTCAAATAATGTGAAATAATTAATTAATTATTGCAAATTGTTTTTAATTTGTCAGATAAAATAAACATTGAAATAAACATTTATCAAGGGTTTTCATAGTTTTTCTTATTAAATCTTACAAGCATTTGTGTCAGATATTTGCCAAAGATGTGTTCAGAATGACTCCATAAAACAATAAAATACCTAATTAAAAACAAAGAAAAACAAAGAAATGTTCTGCGTTTTTGCTCACATCGTTTGACTAAACCTGTTATAACTACGGAACCAAATATCCGATTTAAGTCAAACTTGAAGCAAACGAAAGCTTGCATTTCATTCTAAAACTTTATAGGTTATGCACCACTAACCTGACTGAAAAAAAGTGTTTACAATGTTTGAAATGCACTAGTTATATTAAGAAAGTGATGGAATTTCATGATTGACATAGACAGGTCAAAATTGAATATTTGTGCTCCATTAAAGTGCTGGAGGCATTTAATGTTAAAAGTGATTAAGCAACTGTTTTAGAGTATTTCGAGGGTGAATCCGAAAATGGCTGTTAACAGGTGCGCCATTGCCGTTTTCACCTTCAAAATTCTAAAAAACAAAATGGCCGCCATTTCAACACAATTTGTACTAAAACTTGGATTTAAGGCAACGTAGAAGGTTAGAAGTGGTGTCAATACCCATGTTTATGACATGCTACTACAAATCTTGTACCTAGCTTGGGTTTGCTGCCATCTTGAAATTCAAGATGGCCGCCATATTGTTAGGATCAACTATCCAGTGCATTTTGTGTTATAGACAGAGACATGCAAAGCAATACCATGTTTGTGACATGGAGGATTCCTTTTTTGCTACTACAAAACTTGTACTTAGCTTAGGTTTCCTGCCCTCTTGAAATCCAAAATTGTCCAAATTTGCTTAAAATGTCCAAACATTTTGCGGTGAAAATGGCAAATTTGGCCCAAAATTTGCATCTCTGGCATAGATATGGGTCCCTTTTTGGCAAAAAATGGTATAGCTATGGGTCCTACTTCCAGAGTCACGGAGGCACGTCCCTACCCAAACCAAAGTTGAGAACATCCAATTAACGGATCTTGCACTTGCAAACTAAAACTGGTTAACAAATCGAGGGGGGTAAGACATGTGAAGAAGTAATTATAGTCCACCATACTCATAGTCCGGCTACAACGGTAAAGAATAGGGCACTCGATTCAGTTGACTCTTTACACAACATTAGTTTCACGCTTTATTCCGTTGTCATAATAAGCCTTATCTATGGAGCTCAGACTGTGGCTCCCGGCAGACTATAATTACTTTCACACCGATCTTCAATCTGAAATTTCGGAATCACTCTATTAAAGGCCGACTCAGAGATTTCCTGAGGAGGGCGCCCTCAATTTCCAAAAAAATCGTGTTTTTTGCATGTACATAATGCTTGTCCATATACTAATCACTGTGTGAAATTGCTAAGCTTAAATCGAATTCCTTCATATAGAAAATCACAACTTTGTTCTAAAATTCCGGATCCGGAATTTTTGTTATACACAGTATCCTATGGGACGTAATACTACACATAAATGTTTACTGCATCAAAACGAAAAATCCGATTCATCTCAAATTTCGGAATTGTGGATTTTAGGTTACTATCTTTAGTTCTAGTTGACAATTTTTCATTATTACACAAAAAAATAATATTTCGAAATCTCTGAGTCAGACTTTAAAACAGAACAGAGCATTTCAAATTGGAATCTATTCAATTGGCAAAATGTCTGGTGCAATCAGAAGATTGTATGACCACTATCGATTTGAAGAACACCTATTTTAAGATTCCGATACACAATTCATACAAATTTTGAATGACTCTCACCCTTCCAGAAGAAAAGTAATTTCAGTAAAGAAGTTGTTAAGAAATTTATTAAGAAACAACAACAGCAACCAAGAATTGGCCAGTGTGATAGAAAAAAATGGGAGTAATGGCGGAAGACATTCTTCTATCCCCGAAAGATGTCAGAGCGCTGCAAAGCAATCTTATTCAATCTGTGTGAGAGAGAGAGAGACGACTCATTATATTGAGGTGTCATACAGCTGTCACAAAAAAGCCTTCAAGAATTGAACTGGTGGAAAATGCGTTTTACACAAATGGAATGGGAAGCCGATAGTAATATTAATATCTAATTCTTATAACGCGTGACAAATCCACCAAAATGCTCAGGGTGCCACTGTGGAGCATCTTAGGCTGCTACAACACAACGAGTAAATCCAGAACGACAAGAAAGGCTTTATGGAAAGAAGTCCGATTTTGAATGCAAGAGGAAACCGAAGTTCTCGGAGAAAACATGCGAGGACATGTATGGATCGGCAACCAAATTCACGTACGACACTGGCTCCGCAGGGAATCAAACCTGGGTCGCATTGATGAAAGGCGAGAGGGTGAGCCACTACGCCAACCCGCCCTTATCCAGAACTGACCATCATGTCAGATGGCTTTCTTCAAGATTGGGGAGCTCACTGTCTCCATCAACAGACACAGGAGTAGTGGTTCAATGAGGAACGGAAATACCACAAATTATTTAGAACTGTTGGTAGCTTTTCTTGCTCTAAAAGCAGTTGTGAAAAGGCAAACATCATTGCCACAATATACTGAATTGATAAATGCATTGGACCTATATATTTGAAAAGGATTCAATCTCAACACTCTTAACCGGATAACCAGGTCTACCCTGTTTCTGCAAGCGGAAAGGAATAAAATATAGAACACTCTTGGAATCTTCACAAGCTTGAAATCAATACTAGTCAAAGATGACTTCTCTCTGATGTGGCAAGAGCTAAATTCAAGGCTAACTTCAATGACTATATCTTTTGAGAAAGTGAGAAAGATTTTCCCAAGTCGGCAAGTCACAGGAAAATGTCAGCATCGGTTCCACTTTCCATGTTTCTACGAATATCTAGGATTGCGATTAAAACCTTTCATTAATATAGACACCAGTAAATTTACTCCAACTTGTTTCCCTCTATCTGGTCGTGATATTGTGAAATACCTGACCTATACACATAATTAGGTTCGGTGCGATAAGCCTTTCTTCTCAATGTCCTCCAGTAACTTCAGTATTTCTGTTATAGGTGCTCAAAATGGGATTGCATATACACTCTTAGAACATCAGCTAACACAGGCTTCCCTGGTTGATTGTTGCTACTTATGTGTAAAAGGTCCAACTTGGAGCATAACTTCGGCAACCTGTTCCGAAAAGCCTGTTGACATGATTCTATGCCTGAGAGGTTCCACCCGTCGTTATTAAATGTAATGTTGATATTAGTGGGTCTGGCTGGCCTATTGTGAGGTTGTGTCATTGGGGACAGTTCGATATTCCGACGTGTCATTGCTCCGAAAGGTTTTTTCCCCGAACGGTCATTACTCCGAACACACTGTTCTATGGAAGCTCATAATTACGAAAGGTTTTTGATCCGAAGGGTCATTAGTCCGAAGTTCATTACTCCGAAAGGTCGTTTCTCCGAAAATACAGATCATTACTCCGAAAAGTTTTATCTCCGATCGATCATTTCTCCGAAGGGTCATTGCTCCGAAAGATTTTTATTCCGAAGGGTCTTTATTCCGAAAATGAAATAAGGGTCATTAATCCGAAGTTATTTGATCCGAAAGGTTTTTACTCCGAAAGGTCGTTTCTCCGAATTTTCGGAATGTCGACCTTTCGGAATAAAAACCTTTCGGAGTAAAAACCTATTCTTTTAATTTCATAGGATATTTACTCCGAAAGGTCATTACTCCGTAAGGTCGTTTCTCCGAATTTTCGAAATGAAAACGAAAAGAAAGGAAGAAATTAAAGGATAGAAGGAAAAGAAAGACAGAAGGAAAAGAAAAAACGGAAAGGTTGGAATGGAGAAAATCAGATAGAACCAAGAGAAAGAATATTCATAAAAGGACAAGCAAAAAAAATTGTAGAAGGAAAACAAGAAAATTCACAGAAAGATAAAGATTAGCAAAAAGAGAGAAAATTATTTCATAAAGGAAAGAGGGACAGGAAGAAAAAAGAGGAGGACAGGAAAGGAGGAAAGAAAAGAAAGACATGTAACCAATGATCTTTCGGAGTAATGACCTTCCGGGGTAAAAACCCTATAAAATAAAAAAAATAGGTTTTTACTCCGAAAGGTTTTTATTCCGAAAGGTCGATATTCCGAAAATTCGGAGAAACGGCCTTTCGGAGTAATGACCCTTCGGAATAAAAACCTTTCGGAGGAATGACCCTTTTTTAGATTTCGGAATAATGACCTTTCGGACCAATTGCCGTTCGGATTAATTTACCCATCGGAGAAATAGACTTTCGGAGAAATTACCATTCGGATTAAATACCTTTCGGAATAAAGACCTGTCGGAGTAATAACCTTTCGGAACAAAAACCGTTCGGACAATTGACACGTCGGAACATCGACCTGCACCCGTGTCATTAGCCTTTCCCACTGTGGAAGAAGCAGTGGTGGTGCTACAAGTTGAATCAGAAATGGATAGGTAGACTGGTATGTTTTTTCAAACTAAGTGGCATTTGGACAGTGAATATGAGGCAATTTACTCTGCGCTCATCAATTTCACATCGATTTGCTCATTACTAGCTTTAGCGACTATAGACACTGACCTCTAGAGAATCTTGTGTTGCCAGTCTGATGTGCGGCGAGTTTGGTGATTCGTAACTAAAAAAACAAGTAATTGAAAAAAAAAACTGTGCCGAGGTCGCAACAGAAACTGAAAGTTAAAAAATGTTAACATATAGATCGTGAAAAAATGCGATAGAATATATGAATTGTGAATCACAAAATTTGTTCCCATAGAATTAAAAAAAAGCGATTTGCATTGGTATGCAGTCATCCCAAAACAATCATGACAATAAGGGTGACTATTTTTGATATCATTTAGCTGTTTCAACCATGACAGCAGGATTCAGTTTTTGCAGGCATAAAATGGGGAACAAAATGCCAAAACCTAGAAGAAACTCAGATACATTAATTCTGTGAGTATTACACTAGGCCTATAGCTAATATACGTGTAGTAAAGTAAGCTTGCAATAAATTGTTCAACATTTTTGTCATGCCATGTTCCTAAAAAGTAAAATGAAAATTAATTTCATATGCCACATTTCAGTTAGGCCTAAATACACTAAAATCTATGCCTTTATTTCGGGTGTTTCGAAAGACCAGACCTCGAAACAACAGACCCCAGACCTCGAAACACCAGACCCGGAAGTGAATTCACTTCCGGGTCTGGTGTTTCGAGGTCTGGTCTTTCGAAACACCCGGGGGGGGGGGGGGGGGTCTCGAAACACCAGACCTCGAAACACCAGACCCGGAAGTGAATTTAGTTCCGGGTCTGGTGTTTCGAGGTCTGGTGTTTCGAGGTCTGATGTTTCGAGACATCCCCCCGGGTGTTTCGAAACACCAGACCTCGAAACACCAGACCCGGAAGTGAATTTACTTCCGGGTCTGGTGTTTCGAGGTCTGGTGTTTCGAGGGAATAGAACTGTATAAGGGAAGTAAATTCGGGGTCTGTGGAACTGATTTTCAATCAACTACTCACATTGACAGATCATATTTAGCCAATAAGATTCGACTTGGCAACCGGGATGACAACAGCTGGACAACAGACGACCACATACCCCTCTTTAGGACTTTGCGGTTAGTACCTTTGGTAACGATCACATACAAGTAGTTGTTATTACAACACCGATCGATATATCCCTCTTCGTATACGCGTATTCTTGTCACAGTTCGCATTCAGGTCAAGTTCAACCGCAAAAGCTCGCTTTGAATGCACATGTTACACACAGCTTTTGCTTTTGTAAGATTGTGCAAAATTTGCAACTGTGAGAAATAAAATAATCTCAGCATCATTTCTTTGTTTCATGTATAGGTCCACAAAAAAGTTCGACATTTTCAGTGTATAAAGGAACATGGAAACGTCCTGAACATTGCAGATGCAGGCTGGCGCGGACACGCAATTTTCCAGGAAATCTCGATTAGGAACTCCCGCGCGAATGATATCGGACTTAGTCTCCTTTTGTGCTCTGTTCAAACAATAAATGAGACCCGTCATTTTCTGTGTTTAGATTAAAGTGTACGT
>JAMKCH010044099.1:0-94252 GCA_023653785.1 Ophioderma brevispina | reverse complement strand
ATATATATAATATAAGCCCTCTCTTTGGACTATTTTGGAAAAGTAGTCAGACAAGTTCTGGCAATGGCCTCAGTCGTGACACCATAAATGTATCTATATACTACAATTTCTACTGTTTAAGAAAGACAACGACTTGTTAGTCATCATCCCGTCTGAAGATCGTTCCACATTGATTCGTCGGAGTGAGGTGTATAGCCGTACACCGATTAACGGTTGCCTTTCCAGAAGTCTATACTTTGAATTTGTTTACAACGAACGCTCTCCCTGTAATGGGATTGAGCACATCTATAATTCCAAAATGTCACCTGTAAATAATACTGTTTACCTAGTTGTTATCCTATCTCATCTCATATCCTATAATCTGATGAAACGTACCACCCAAAAGTTCCACATTGCACCACCCAATGGGTGAAACCAAGTGGCCCTTGACGGGTCATTGAAGTGTCGGGACGAATCATAGAGCCATACATCAAGGTCCCCAAGAAATCTTACGAACCCAAACGTGAGCAAAAATGAACTAGGCGGCAATCACAATCAAAAAACACCAAATGTAACCGTGAGATAAATCATTAAAAGTGCCGACAAAGGGGAGGGCGTTGTCGTAATGGGATAGAGAAACTTTTACACACTCAGGACTGCAAAACACATTATCTGATGAAGCAACCTATTTAAAGAATCAGCGAGATCCCACGTCCAGCCAACCAACAACAGTTACCAGAATCATCAAAGATCTTTATCAAGGAGAAAAGAGCTTCCTGCTACTGCCAAGAACCTCATCCATCCATGCCCTTCAAATCGCTAACTGTATGATATTTTACCCAAAATAATAAACTTACACAACCCGGACGCCCATTGTATCTTCGCATTCATGCCCTACAGTTTACGGTTTGCGACGTACCTGGACTCTATTCTTACTCCCTTGGTCAAGCATATGAGCTCCCACATACGTAACAGGACTCTCCTCACAGCTCTACGTGTTTTGAGAGGATCTCAAACTCGACAACCTTAAATCCTGTTTGTTCACATGGACACATCACATCACATACACTAGCCTCGCATGACCTTTGCATGGAAGCACCTTTCATTTTTACCTTAACATGGAGTGAACCAAAATATATCCACCGATACCCTTCTGAAGCTATTCAAATCTCATCTTCAGTACCAATGACATGCAAGTTCAACGGTAAATTTTACAGACAATGCAGGGCCTTCCAATGGTATCCCGATAGTAGTGGTGTCGCTTGTTCTTACCATGGGATATATTGAAAAGATTTGTTGATCGAATCAAAAACCTACTCTGTGCTCTTTAAGAGGTACATCGACGATATTTTGGGTTTTTTTCTTGTTGGCGCCAAGATCTTGATCCTTCATAGACATGTCAACAGTTACCACCCGAAATTGCCTTCACTCACGAGAATATCCAACAGTAACCTCCTATTCTTGGATTTGGAATTATCCATTACGGTGATAGGATTGGAAACCACCATTCCATTATACAAGGACACTGATTCCCATAACTTCCCTTCGTTCTGAATCCATACCACCCACCATCCTGTAAAAATCCATTTCCTTCAGTCAATTACTCCGTGCTCAACTGTATCTCATCCAGAAGATGATTTAAAATAGTCGCTGATGAAATTATAGGTTTCTTCAGGATCGGTTACCCATATCAAATCACCCAGTCTGCTATTACGCGAATCAACGAAGTTCAACGAGATTATGCACTCCATCAATCCTTCGATGATAACACCGGCCCGCACCCACTCGTGCTTACTTACCATCCTCGCCACGTCCGCCATCATAAAAATTAATCTCAAAAACTATAGATTTTGCAACGTATTCATCCACCCAGCATGTCCTTTCGCAAATTCCCTCCTGTGCAGCTTCAGAATAGACCGGATCTTTCGGGACTTTAGTGAGACTTCCCCATCCCAAACCTGTGGACCAAGAGAGTGCTTCTTGTAGGCACATATAGTTCACCCGCAAACGATGTACACTTGCTCTTTGTCACTCATGCGACTTACCTCCGTATAGAGGTCCGTCAGTACTTTATCATTCCAAGACACTTTACCTGCGTTTTTATATGTTGTTTATAGTATTATCTCACTCGCTTAACATTCTTTAGGTAGGTGAGACAGTTCGACGATTAGCAGTCGCTTCACTGAACATTTTGCGCCATTCGCTGAACCTTTGAAGGTTTTCCCCGTAGCCCGTCATTTTAACCTCCCTAATCAGTTGATCAATTGATGACATCAAGTTACGGTCTATAAACGCCAGGGGAAGTAACAAAGACCGTATTTCTGCTGAGCACAACTTATTTTTAACTTGTACTATTAGTCCTGATGGACTTACAACAAATTGAAACTTTCAGATATTTAAATTTTTTTCCAGTTTCTTAGCTGGTGGACTATTTGTCATTCATGTAGACTGTAGCCTATATCTCCAGGCTTTTTGCACACTTTCCCATTTTATAAACAAGGTATGATCAGGCACAATGTATGTGTCCTTGTCCATTTTTGCCTGGGTCATTCGCCTTTTGTTTGCTATCTAGTGGTTTTTGTCAATGTTTTTTTTTTATTTGTCCTGGACCGCTTGACCTTTTTGCTGTATTGCCTCATTATGTTTTAATGTCGCAGTTTGTTTCCTCTTTATATTGTACTTTTGCTTGTTGGCATCACACTTGTTAACGGGTTTCTAGACGCCGAAAGTTTTGTCTCTGATATACTCAACAGTGCCTGTGTAGTATCACCAGTCCACTTCGACTATATATATATATAGATATATAGTTATATATATATATATATATATATATATATATAACATAAATATATTTCAATTCCAGATGTAGAGTGCTCGATACTAAAACAAAGTAGCGCCTATGTAGCATATTTCGCTAAAACATTTATTTCAGCTGTTGTTTACTGCAGTTTCATGCCTACGGCATTAATCAGACAACTGAGGCGTAGTTTTGTTTTGTCTGGATTCGCGAGGAAAATGCGTGTTCGTGCGCGAAGCTAACGCAAGAAAGGGTGCGTATTAAGGGTGTAAAAGCATGCGTCCAGCGAAAAAGCACGATGAATGCATTTTCCGCTAATTAGCAAACACGACAAAGGTGTTCATTTCCTTTCTTCTTGCCCAGTTGTGTTTTCTTAGTATGGAGAACATTTTTGATATTAGTTCTGATTTTGTGTTGATCAGATTTTTGTACGAGAAAGAAACGGAATATCCAAAATACGTTGGAGACTGGAATAGGAAACATTCCCCAATATACAATGAAGGGGAAATCCTAAAAAAATCAAACACGCATAAACGCGAGTTCTGGACAATGCAATTATGTATGATGAAAAAACTAGTATACTCAAATGAGGAAGGTCCATTTACCTATTTTTTCTTTTCTTAGACATTTTAATGACAATAATTGAAAACATATTAATTTCTTTTTTAAATTGGGCAATTTTTTGTGCAAATTTGTTTGTAATTTCATCTAAACAAACTTTCTATGGATCAATTGTCGGTGAGTGTTTATAACAAGATGACTCGATACCGAACAAAAATGCTCCATGGCAGAGGAAGGGGAGGGTGTCTTACATAAAAAATCCACCTCTCATTATAAAATTCCATTGACACAACACACCAGGACCAGATTGACTCACTTTTCATCGATATCACTATTAAACACCAACAATGAGACCCAAACACGTAACTGCCGGATTATTTATACGCACTGCATGAACACACAATCAAAATTTTAACACAGACTTCGAGCAGCAGCTCTCACAAACTTAAATAAAGACCAACAGTGATTGTCATATAGCGGTGACTTTAATATAAATCTTCTCACAATATTCTATAATCCAAAAAGTAATGACTTTATTAACAACATCACTTGCAAAACTCTTTTATTCCCAAAAATTAATAGACCACACGAATTACGCTAACACAGCTACATCATTGAAACTTATCACCAACGCCACTGACCAGACTCCACGCCGGGAATAGTTGTCACGGACACTACAGATCACTTCCCAATAGTCCTCATTACAGCCCTCAAGCACAAGCACGCCAACAAAAACAACAATTTACCAAACCGGGAATACAGAGATAACAACACCGCACTTAACCGCAAAACTCAACATGAATCATGGGAAAAATATCTCACAGAGAAAATGGGACCCTAACACTGCATACAAACAAAATTCCATAAATAACCTATACCCACATCAACAACCGATCATTCCAATTACAAAGAGAAGACCATTTAAAAACACGTAATCGCAAGCAAACCCGGATGACAACTGCCATTTCCAAGTCAATCAAAAAAGCACAAAGCTTATTAACACATATCTGAAGAAACACACACCAGAACCAAACTGAAATACAAACAAATAAAACAAAACTAACTCACACTATTCGTATCGCCCAAGAAAAAAACACAACACCGAACCAAAATCAGAAATTCAAAAATGATCTTACCAAAAAACATGGACATTTCCTCAAAAAACATTCGAGCAGGAAAGTATCTCTAAACAAAATCCCGCTTTTTCACTCATAAAAGTAAAAACCCTAACTGACCGCTGTAATAGCTAAAACGCATTCACGATCACGTTTAACTAATCTGGGCAAAAAATTTGGATAACAAAATTCCACTTTCCAACAACCATATTATTAAACCTTTTTTCCACCAAAAAATACCACAACCCACCTCATTTCCTACCGCCAGTTACTGTAGATGAAATGCCAAACTTCGCCACCCTCTAAAGCCTGGGGAACAGTGCAGGTGGTGTACCGACAAGATAGACCCTGGTTGATAAAAATCTATGACTAATGTCATTCATGATTTCGCAGCTTTTACACATATTTAACAATCACTGCCACAGGAAATTTCCCAGATACCTTCAAATCAGCCAAACGTCTTCCTATTTACAAAGCAAAAGATGCAAATGAACATTGTTATTACCAGGCCATTTCTGTTTCTCCCATCCTTTTTCAAAATACTGAAAAAATCAGTACACACGTCTGTCTACATTTCTCAATAAGCACAACCATTCTTGTCGACGAACAATACGGCCTTTACGGCCCACAAACGCTCGACCTACATGGCACTCCTTGAAATAAACAACCAACTTAACCTTGCACTAAAAATAAACTCCACCCCATGGGGGTATTCCTGGATCTCCCAAAGCTATTCGACACCATTGACCACGACATTCTTTTCAACACGAGTTATCCTTACGGTGTCCGTGGTGTAGCCCTGGACTGGTTCAGGAGTTACAGAACTCAACCGCTTTCACAATCAGTATGTGTACATGACACAGCTCATACTATTAAACTATCACAGTTGGACGTCCGCCAAGGGTCAATAACTGGGACCCTTACGTTTCCTTCCATTTACAGAACGACATCTCAAACACTTCCAGACATAAAACTAACTTTATTTGCTGATGCCACCAACATTTTTTCTCTCAGCCCCTAATCTTTAGTGCACTTTTAATAACATGAATCACGAACTCACAAAACAATCACAGATGGTTTTCGGGCTAACAAACTTTTGGAAGTTTCCAAAAAACTACAATGCTTTCTCGACGGCATTAACACAAATTCACAATGAAACACTAACATGATAAACCAGACAATCTCCAGGTTACATCAACTAAATTTCCTGGCATCACAAATTCGGACGAAACTAAACATGGAATGAGCAATAACTCCATCACTACCAAGCCCTCACCGCAATAGGTCAAAAATCTACAGAGTTTTAAACATCACTTCCCAGGACTACCCTTTTAAAATCAATATGATACAACACACTAGTTCTTCCGTACCTTAGCTACTGCAACATTATTTGGGCCTCCAACTATCATTCACGACTCGTCAAACCAACATTACACAGAAATGGCCATCCGCACTTCACCAAAACCTCACACTCAGAACTCACACATCGCCATTTATTTCACTTGCTTGAAACACTTAAAAGTAGAAGACATCAACCGACTTCAAACAGCGCTCTTCATGTTTGACTATCACAACAACCACCTACCTCCGAACTTCAACACAATTACTTTTAGCCACAAATAGGAAAATCCAAACGCCTACAACACTAGGGGCAAGCTGACTGACAACACGTCATCTTCCCCGTCCTACAATTTCGTTCGTGATTAACACATCTTATCAGTAACCGGCCCGAAAAGACTGTCTGGAATGATCTTCCAGAATCTAATCACAACAATTGCAAAAACATACGTTTAAATCTCAACTAAAAAAAACATTTTATCAACAAGTACATTTCCACAATGCTTAACTCCCCCATTCTTTGTTTCCACCTCTGTGATTACTCCCCCCCCCATTCTTTTTTTCTCTACCTCATTCCTCTCTATCCCCCCTTATTCTACAGTGTAACATACCACAGCAAGAAATGGTGTCCAGTCTGTCAGTTCTCCTTTTCCCGTATCTTGTATTCCTGCTTTTTTTATTATGTATTTATTTAGTATATTTTGTTACAAACACACAAACCATATATATTATTATCTTAATTTTTTTTATATCAAACCTTATGTTAATTTTGTTTCTATTTTAGCTGTAATTATATTACTGTGTGTTCATAGGGCCAGCAAAAACTATAAGCCCCACGGGTGGTCCATTACTGGTCCTAGCATATCATATCGCTCATCTATTATCTTAAAAAAATCAGTTTCAATTGTAAACTTTCATTTTGTACTATTGTTCTTATGCACAGTTACATACTTGTTGTTATAGATGATATGTTATGCTAAAATAAAATGAACTTGAACTTGAACTTGAAATGAAACTATTTCTTCACAAAACCCGATTCTGGTTTGGAGACAATACCCCCAATCTATGAACTTCTTATTTTTTATCTCCGGAGTCCCGTCTTTCTTGCGCCACACATCGGCATTTGTACAAAGTTATTTTAACCTTCACAAGTATCTGTTTTCTCATACGTCACCTCCAGTTTACTGTCATTGCACAAATAGTGGGGATGGTATGTCAATGTAATGTTCCGTCGGATTTTGCGGCTAAAGTTGATTTCTTGCTGTTTTTTTTTTCAGGCAATAGGGACCAGGCAGTCATAAAATGATGGGGTGCAAAAGTTTTCGGACTGTGCCCCCTTCCTCAAGGGAGAAACGTTTACTAAAGGGAAAAATTTAAAATCGCATCAAACTGTGTTTTAAGGTACACTAACATATTGTCTCCTATACGGATTAAAAAAAAGTATTATATTTGCCTAGGTTCAGACCTTTAGTTAAAACGCTGTATAGACCCGATAATGGTTCAAGGTTCATCTGGGGTAAAAATATCCAATGCTCAATTTTGTTGAAAAATGGTGATAAGTTGTTTGTTGTATTGTCTCACAGGATCCCACAAATGGTATATTTGACAGTTTGGTGACATTTGGTTGGGTAATTACATTGCAAAATGTAGCAAGGGTCTCCATGGTCTATGGGGGTCACCAGAATTTTCCCTGGATTTCGCACGGGTGATCACCAAAAAAGTTTAAATCATTTTCTGTTTCAGTATGACACAAGGGATCATTTGACACCACGTTCAAACCAAACATCGGAGCATTACCCCAGGGTGACCTTGAACCAGTATGGGGCTATAGCGCTTAAACTAAAGGTTGGAACCAGGCAAATAATACTATTTGTTTTTAATCCTGATGAGGAGAGGAACGCATTAGTATACAGTAAAACACAAGTGTGACTTTTGATTTTATTTTGCCCTGTACGAACATCCCCCCTTGCAGGAGGGGGCAATCAGTCCGAAAATTTGCACCCAATCATTTTCAACAGTTGGCCCTTGAAAACCCAAACAGCAATAAACAATTTTAGCATGAAATCCTAGGGAATACACACAAACCCCACTAAAAGTCCATTGTGGTAAATGCGTTAACTAAAACGAACGGAAATCATAACGACTGTCCTAACAATAGAAACTAAAGCAAATGGTGTGTTTTGAGAGTGCTGCAACGGAGATTTATCTAAATAAGGCCGATTTGGACTCTGTGACTTTGCTTCTCTTGTTAATGTATTTTCCATACTCGTTCTAAACATGAAGTTTTAAATTAACTGCATCATGGCATAAATAAATAACTTAAGGTGCCACAAATGTGGATTTTCATTAACCTCATTATGTCGCTGTTCTTAACAATTAAGTTAAGTTGTTAAAAGCTTCTTTAAACATTTTATCCCATTTTTTCAAAGCCATTCTAATATTATTAATGTGCTTTAATTCCATACACGGGTCAAATTTTTTTTTACATATACGATTTATAGTTGTTTTTAAATTTTAACTACTTAGTTCTCCAGGTAGACAAAAAATGTATATTATCAGATGCCAGCGCACGAGTATTGAGACGTATTCAAAAGAGTTATTGAAGGAGGAGTGGACATTGATGGGAAACACAAAAGACTAAGATTCCGCGGATGGCGTAGCGATTGTAATAATAGCTAAAGCTATGGAATTATGTCTAAGAAATATGTAATAGATAGAAGGCCACAGGTTGGTGAGAGAGAGAGAAAGCTAGGATCAGGACATGGCATAGAAAGGAAAGACCACGATGAAAGAAGATCGTCTATCGTGTCCAAACACAGTTGGTTCTCAATATGATCCACCCAGAGATGAGTACAATGTCTGACTGCTTCACTGAATTCCACCACGAGGTCCTTGTCTGTATTGTTGTTCACAGTGATCAGACCACGCGATTTTCTATTGTCTGTGGTGCTGTTCCACACAACAGGTAATGTCCTGATCTGGATCTGCTTCCAGTAGCCTCACTTTGCAGAAAACCTTAGATCGGTCGATTTCGGTTCTCAATCTGAGACATCGCCATTCAACCTATGAGTCGTCAGCTTACAGGTGGAAAAATGCTCACCAGGTTCAAACAATACCAATAGATGTTCTGGTGATAACAAGAAAAGAAAGAAGAAGTAATAATGAGGTAAAGCAAGGAGGATGGGGGTGTGAACTATACTTTGGAAGACACAAAGATATTGAAAGATTAATACTTTTTGCCCACCCCAGGTTCCCCCAAACCTCAGAAGAAAACTTAAACCAATGCATTTTAAACAGCTTTGACCTACGGCCCCGAAACATGGTCTCAGACTTAGAAGCTGATAATCAGCGAGCTCTGGAAAGAAATATGTTGCCTGACATTACGGAACAAGATAAATCACAAAGTTATACGACGGAACTGTAGGTAAGGTGCCGTGACTTCATATGATTATATACTCAATAAAAATTACGTTTAACTTTAAACCCTTTCTGGAATTGCGTGTACTTAAGCGATACGTTTATCTAACATAAACGTTCGTTTAGATTTTAAAATCGCGATCTTAAACACCTTTTTGGAATCGGGACCTATATTTTACTTGCGTTGGCTAAAGCAATGCAGAAAGGGGTGTGGATTTTCAGGATTTTTCCTGATTTCAGGATTTTTATTTTGAAAATTCCGCAACTTTATTTATTTCAGCCCGATTTTAGGCGTGTTAGGACAATTTACGCCAGTTTTTCAGGATTTTTTACCAAATTCGGGATTTTTTGACTAAACTCAATCACACTCCTGGGCAATGTGTTAATTTAGATTTCCTATAGTCAATATAAAACAGGCTGAATTCATGTTGCACCAATAAAATGGGAAAATTTCTTCAAAACATTCTGACTTAGATCTCATATTCAATTCAATTTATTCAGCAAGACATTTTAGATGACAGAAATTTACATATTACAAATAAGGGGCAGAAGATACAATGTGATAATATATATGTCGAAAGAACAGGGAAAGAAAAATTATGGCTAGGACCTCCAATGACTACTCCTAAGAGCTTATAATTAATGGAGCCCTACAGTAGTTTACTACATAAGTCTAACATGTATAATATAAAATAGTGGGACATAATGAATCGGTTCCAGGTGGAAAAAAGTAAGGTGGTAGTTTGAAGAGTATAACAACAAAACGAATTGATACAAAACAATTGAGGGAAATGAGAACCAAGATGACCGATATGACTAAAAAGAGAATCTGTAAAGACCAAAAACGTACACATAGACATAAGACAAACAAGAGGAGAAAATAACCGCAACACCACAATTTGTAAGCATTTCTTATAGTACAATAGTACAATAAAACTAAAAAACATAAAAAAAATTTGTCCAAACAATTATTCCAGACGAAAAGAGGTGGGTGGTATATGATGACGTCAGGACGACAGGATAAAGCAGAGAGAACGTGAAAAAAGAGAGGAGGCGGAGGATTAGAGGATGAGCGAGAGCGAGATGAGAGAGAGAGAGAGACGGGTGGGGGAGGAGAGGGCGGAGAAGGAAAAGGAAGAAGTAAGAATGAGGGTTATGCAGAAAAAGATCGGCGAAGGCTAATTAAGATTTTTTTTTTTGTTTTAAATTGTAGATGGCAATGTAAAACTGCTTGAGGCGTTAATTTAAATGTGTTTTTGTTGGATAGATGTGATTGTTTGCGGAAAAGATCGTTCAAGGTTTTGGCCCATGTACAGGAATCTGGTTTTTTCTTTGGTGGTTTGGGCAGTGGAAAGATGTATTGCTTCAGCTTTGTCTAGTGTTGTAATTGCTATTTGCTATTTTGTTCCTGAATAGTGTTAAAGTTAGAAGGTAGATTATTATAGTAGATCAGTCATGTATGAAAAGTGCGGCTTGGAGTTTGTTAATGTCAGATATTTTTAGTGTCTTGAGGGAAGTAAATTATGGTAAGGTTGTAAGTTCTGTAAGGTGAGTTGGTGATCGTACGAATAGTGATATTGAGTTGATTTAGTCGAGAATGGAGGTTGAGACCCAGGATAATATTGCAGTAGGTAAGGTGTGGAAGAAACATTGTATTTATAAGGTTTTGTATGTGGGAAGGGGAGGTGGTGTCTCTATGTAAATGGTTACATGTTGCGTGTGAGTCTTGATAATGATGGATGTGATGTGCTGGTCAGGGAGTTATCTCAATGGTGATTGATTACCCAGAACCTTAGTGGTATGAACGTGCGAGATGGGCTGGTTGTCAATGGTGACTGTATAATTGTGATGTATTGTGAGTAGAGAAAAGCATGTAGTTAGTTTTGATATGTTAAGAGACAGATTAATAGCACGGAACCAGTCAGTGGATTGTTTGTTTAAGTTCATGGTTTATGTTCGGAAAAAAAAAGAAGAGTTTAAGTTTGGGGTTGAGAGGGGAAGATGTCGGTTGTTGTATCTGCAAATAAGATAAGTTTGAGTGGTTCGATTATTTGTGATTATCATTCATTGTAGATAAATGAAGAGTAGGGGCCCAGTATGGAGCCATGAGGAAAATACTCACTGTAATTTCGGCAGTCAGTAGTTAGGTGATTCAGTTGAATGGCGATACGATGGAGTGCGGTCTCTCTGTGGATAAACTTCTGAACCAGTCCAAGCCAACACCCACGAATACCATCGTGATTGAAGCTTAGAAGAAGAATATTGTGCGTCAATTGTGTCGAATGCCTTGGAGAAGATGGTATGTTTGTTTAGAAAAGTTAAAACGTGGCCATCTTTTAAGTATTTTTGAAAAAGAAGGAAGGACCGCAATTTAAGAACTCTGAAAGGATGGGAATGACCTTTGCAGATTTTAGATTATGGGGGAAACTATGCCTGAGGCGAGTGACAGTAGAGTTGAACTGGTGAGAGGGGGTTGTACATAGAGGTGAGTGTTGGGTGTTCGAAGTTGTGTTTAGCAATACCTGGGTGGTCAATTAACATCAGTGCCGCACTTTTTTACAGGTTTAGTAGGTGGTGGAACTCGTGCATTTCATCGACTGTGATGGGAGTTGAAGAAAACATTGTGTTTTAGAATGTGTTAGTAAGAGGGGCATGAAATGGAGTGTTGGGATGGAATTTTGTTTAGCCAAAGTTTACCAAGTTAGTAAAGTGATCGTTGAAGAAGAGATACGATTGAATCGGAAGGTTCTGTAATATTTTTGTGTTGTGGGTAACAGTCTGGGAAGTTGGTAATAGATGTTTTTCTACCAATAATTGTATTAGAAAATTTCCAAGTTTAGTCAAGTTATGTTTGGGCTGTTAAGTTGTTCTTTGTTGTTTGTTTGCTTTGAATAATAGGTGAGTTTTGTTTTGTATGGTTAAGAGTTTGGTTTGTGTGGGTGGTGTTTTCTTAATGTATGTTTTATAAAGGGTTGTGTGGTTTGGGTTTAAAGTGATTGATAATCAATGGTTATCCATGGCTGTTTGCGGATGTGTGTTGTGGTTTTTGAGGACCTCTTCTGTATGTGGAAAAGCGTTGAGTTTTCTAATGGTTAACGTTATGTTGTGATGAAGTGGTTGTATGTTAGGCATGGTTGGATTCTGTTTGGGTTTTGAATGTGTTTTGACAGGTTTCAGTACTAAGGTCTGTAGTCACGTCTGTCGACAGTATGTGGGAGCTTGTTGTTTTTAGTTGGAGAGATATAAAATATGGGAAAGTGATCGGTGATGTCTGTGACGAGGATACCTGGAGTTGCATTTATGTTGGTTGCGTTGGTGAAAATGTTATGTGTGGCGGTATTATGGGTTATTCTGGTTGGGCGATTTATTTGGGGAATGTAGGAGTTGGCAAGTGTGGTATTGATAAAATTATTGCTAGCTGGACTGTTTGAGTAGTTAAAGGTCCCAGGAAATGCAAATAGAATTGATGTGGTTTGTGTCAAGTCTACAAGGGGCGAGAAAGCATTCAATATTTGAGTTGGTGATGACATCATAGTGACTATTGATTTTTCAGAAAGTAATAGAAAATTCTAGGTGACTGGTATGAATCTATTCATGGCACTGACTGAAAATCAATAGTTTCACTAATGATGTCACTGGTAGTGTATTCTTTTTTTGTGGCCCGGTTTATTGGAATGGAATGCCCCGTAAAGATTTGGACTAGGTTTATCTCATTTCCTGGGACCTTTAAGCAAATTGATGTTTAGGTCACCTACAATGAAGATATCTTTGTCAGTTTTGATGAGATTAGTAAGTAGCTGTACATAGTTAGTGTTGAATTGTTGGATTGTATGTTCTTGAAGCCTGTAGGTGACACCAACGATTACATCTTTCGGTTTGTTATTGTTGCTAATGGTTAATTCAATGAATAGTGTGTCTGATTCGGGCCCAAGTGTAATGTCAATGACTTGATGTGCAATGTGGTTTTGAATGTACATGCAGACCCCCCTTCCCCTTCCTGTTAGTGGACCTTGGACGTAAGTGTAACCGCTGAAGTGGGGTGCAGATTTTGTGTTTGTGAGCCATGTTTCAGTGAAAGCTAAGATAGTGAAAGTGTGATTGAGATAGCTCAAGTGGTTGGTGATTTCTTCGTAGTGATTTGTGATGCTGCGGCAGTTAAAGTGGATTATTGAGAAAGAGTCGTTAATGGATGTTGTTAAGGTGTTAAAACTGTCATCGGTGTAATAATGAGATCCTAGTTTTGGTGTATCAGTGTGGTTAGGTGAGTAGGGATGATCACAAGTTTGAATTGAAATGGGGTCAGTGAGTAAAGGGTTAATACATAAGGAGTTTAATTTGGTGATATTTAGTTTTGTGTCGGTAAAAAATTCAAGAAGTGCAGCAAGGTAGTCATCATCGTGGATGTGGTGGTTGAATGGTTAAACGTGCGTTGTTGGAGATGGCCTGGGAAAAGAACGAGTAGAAGTCAGGAAGGAGGTAGTTGGTATATTGGAAAAAGAGTAAGAGAGGTAGAGGAAGAGTAGATACACAACAGAATAAGTAGAGAGAAAATTAAGCAGAGAAGAAAACAAAGTGAAGTAGGAATTGAGAAATCCTTACTTATTCGGTGTGACGGTAAATGTGGAGACCAATCCTGGGACGAGAGATAAAAGTTGGATAGATAGAATAAAGGACGTAAGGGATAAAGACGTGAAGGAAGTCAGGAGGGTGTATAGAGTGGACAGACTGGATAATAAATAGGTAAGTGGGAGGATCTATGAAGAGAGAGAGAAAGAGGAGAAGGGGTGGGGAGAGAGAGAGTAAAGTGAGAGGGAAGAAGAAAAGACGGTATTCATAGACAAAACAAGGACAACAAATCAGTAGTATAGTACCCACGGGCAACAAATGTGTTACAAAAATTTTTCAAACAATCAAGTTATTTGTTGATATTATTAATAATTTTTTAATGCGTATGGAGCCAAAGATTTGGGAAGAGAAGAATATAGGGCAAGTAGATTCCCAAAATAACTGTATTGTGAAGGGTGAAACTAAAAGGCGGAACACGCATGTGGAGCATGCCGTATTTAGTTGGAGTGAAGACAAGACATATAAATTTAGAAAAAAACAACAACATGAGTCCATGAGTTTAAAGAAAAAAAAACCCGTAAAAGAAGCGAGATTAAAGCGTACCAAAATCACTCATCATGGGATGGGCCTCTTAGCTGTATCCGATTATGTGCAAGACATGGTGTGATTAAGCCAGGGTAAATGAACGAGATGGACCTAAGAAGCCGCGAGCGTGGAAATCGCTCACGATCACCCATGTCAGCGATTATTGAAACATGAACCTAATATGATGATCATATAGCTAAGTAGCATGCCAAGTATAAAGTAAAAGTATTACGTACACATACAAACAAAAACAGAGCAGTCAAGACGATAGCAATGGGCAAATTACTAAGAATTCATGCATGAACTAAAACTCGAGAAGGTATAACGTGGAAGATGACATAAATACGAACTATGCTCCTTAGTATGCATAGGAACTGTTCAAATGCAAATCTGGTTCCGTGAGGTGCTTCCTCACCAATTTTAATATCGGAGTTGAAACATTCCATTATCACAATTTCTTGGCTCTCGAACTATAATGGCAATTTATCTATGCTATTCTACACATAGTTATAGATCTATCATGTTTAGAACTCATAGTAAGGTAATAACCTTTTTTTGAGTCCCAGCTTGCTACAATCATTTATCAATTTAATTAGTTTCATTCAAGTTAGGCTGAACGTATGTAAACCAAACCACGAACCTTCAAGTAAAGGTGGGGCAAGGCTCATTTTAGTAACGCATTGATACCTAGCACTTTTCCCCTGAATAGAGTAGACCGTCTATGTGTCCTGAATAAAGTTTCGTGTGTGAAGCCCTAAAGACTTCAAGGTATTTTTGATTCTGTTAAAAAAATCGAGTAATATGAGATAATATGAACATACAACTTTCAACGTAAAGACATTGCGGATAAAGACAGAAGGACATCATCTATATTTATCAGGCATGAGAACGGATTAATTGAAATCGACAGTTAAAAAGTGCACCCTTTACTAGTTTTCCAAAAATATCATTTTACACAAATTCCCCCGACCCCCTCATTTTTTTGTGGTAAAATTAATATACTAGCTGTAGGGGAGCCATAGAAATTGCATTTCTTGCAACGAAAATTATTTTTTTAAATGGATTTGTAAAAGCTTGTAAAACAATCGTGACAACGGAGTGCAAAAAGAGTACAGAAAACGCAGCTTATTTAGTTTTTCACATCTCTTCCCTTTTTAGAATGTAAATTAGAATAATGAAGCAAATTGCTTTCAATAATTTGAATTGAAACCATGCACTTTTTCAGGTCGCAATTATGGTCTCAACTTCAAGATATAGAAATTTCATTCATTACTGAAATTTAAAACAAGTTACCTGGAGCTCAAAATTTGCGGCGAACCATACATAGATACCATTTTTAGACACACTGCAATGTGATCTTTGTTTGGCTTCAATCGTGTAACTACTACCACACCACTGAGACATCCTTTTTATTTTCGATGCAGTGAACCTATTACGCTACATTTAGCTATATCACTACACACCTAATACGGTGACCCCCCCAAACAAATGGGGCTGGGGAAAAAAAACGGGAATAATGATAGTGATTGCCAGAAAATGGTTCAGCTTTCCTTAGATGGATTGTAGAAAGACGACAGTTGATTTTATGCATTTATTTCCTTGCAACCAGGGTGATTTCGATTCTCGGGGGCTCATAAGATTTAACTCCAAACGGTTGTTTTGGATATGATCAAAATAACTTTTGCATCAATGATCAAAGAGAAATTAACAAATTAGATCTGAAATCCAAATAATTTGGTAACATTCTTCAAATTTTCTTGCAATTCACAACGTTGAAACATACTGACCTATACTTGAAATCTAAATTATCTTTACACTTTACAATTACACCTAAATTTTTGTCCCGACAATCCATACATCACTGGTTACATGCATAATATGTTTATTAACACAGACACAAACCATTTCAAATACATATTGTCATTCGCAACTACAGATTTTTCTTCAATTACAGAAAACATGTATGGTTAAACACGAACTTGACTGTCCAAGCACAACACACAGTTTGGTTTCGGCTTTCTGAAAGTGTTTGTATTTTTTTTCGCTGAGAAAAGGGCAAAGTTCAACCAGGAAATAAATGTAAATAATTGTATATGTTCAGTCATGCAGTGCTTGCGATAGCTTACTAGTACTTAAATAGGCAACAACTTTGAAATGGTATAGTGTCTGTCTTGTTGTGTGTTCCATAAAACGACAGACTCCAACCGGGTCTTTTCCAGTATCCTGCGCTCTTGGTCCTGGACGTCTATCCGAGAATTTGGATTGACAGGGAAATTCCCTTTTTGAGGCCTGTCCACCACAAACTCCTGTAACCTTCGACCTTGTAAAGCTCTGAACTACCGGTGCAACATAAAAACTCCTACGCCATGTCAATTCTGTTCACAATTACTTGCTTTTAGTGAAAGGTTACGCGACAGTTTTTTCTACCATGCAGACCATCCAGTAGGGCTTTCGATTTATACCAACTTGGAATTTGTCGTATTCGCTGCAAGCCTTATCTTGTCGTAAAAATGTGATTTTACTCTGCGAAACCGCTGTGTTTTCTATACTAATATGTACAGGTATAAGTAGAGGATTCCTAGCACACAAAACTGTTGCTATTTTCAGCCATGGCGAGAAACGCTTATACATCTCAAGGATGGTCAGAACACGAGTATTCTGTTTGTAAACTTGGCAATTAGTTCAAGCCACGGTTTTTTGTCAAAACCATCTCAGGGTTTTATTCTGACGACGCCGATTCGTGGTGTTCTCTGAAGGCGATATATACGTTGTACTTCTGTAGTAAATTAAAGATTAAAAGTTGTAATCGCGGACTGTGGAGGGTTCTTTCCCCAAGTCAGATGAAAATCATGGACTATGTGGAAATTTACCTAATTTCTGGAGGGAATGCAGGGCATGATAGCGGCGAGGCATTTACATTGAGCGACATCGTTGTCTATAAACCCTCCCTCAAAGTTGTAGTTCTTGCAAACCAACATTCCACAGAGAAACCTTAGACAAAGATAAAAAAAGATGAGCACTCTGAAACTTCAGCAGGGACCACAGATGAATATTTGGGGGGAAAATCACATGTGGAAGAAGCTGTATTTATATTTTCACTGGAAGCAAATATGAGCTTTTACGTCATGAAAAGCTGCAGCGAAGAAAGTGAAATCACTTAGGGTTTAATATCGGGAACTTAATTACGCCCTTTTCATAGCCAAAGTGAAAACCACCAATGGTTCAGGTTTGCCTAGAAAGGAAGCGATTTTATCTCCTGCACCGCCAGTTCCCAAACGCCTACCGAAAGCGTCGGATTCCAGGTGCGTCAACGACCCAACCGTAAAAAAGCACACCTCTATACCTTCGAAGCCATCGTAATAAAATCAGGTGGTAAGAACCAATACAGACAGTATCTTCATACAAAATATCTCAATCTATTACCTGGTTCCACACGACTCTATAATTCACTGTACTTTCTCTACCAAATGGTTGTGGGCAAAATAGAAAAGGTTAGTTTATTCCAGGAGCGATGGTTTTCTTTAAATCAGAACTCACCTCGAAGATTTGTGTCCATAGTGACTGAACGCTTGCTGAAGATGGTGGTGGGTCCTGACACTGCGGTTTATTTTATTAATTAAGAAATATACAGGGTGATGCAGTTAGAATTTATGGGTGAATAATGTGCACGAGGTCGGAAAAAATAAATAATGGGCGAGGCGCAGCCGAGCCGTTATTTTAGAGTTTTTCGTTATGAGCCCATAGATGATCCTGCAAACCTTTTTTATTTCTATTTCTATTACCTAAAAGAAAATGATTTAATAGAAAATGCATTCACGACCCATTATTGCAGAATAATGGGCAGTAAGCGGACCAATCATGAAAAGCTTGCATTTGCAATAATGGGCAGATAGAGTGAATAGAATTTTGGTTATTGCTTGTACACGTATATAGCTATAGCCTAGACGCCAGCGCTAGTAAAACGACCTACTCAAGTATGGAGTGTTTGTCATAGCATCTCGGACTATATGTAAACATATAAAACAATGAATCAAATCTTCCTAAAAAACGCACAAAAATAAACGTTGCTCTTTAACCCTTTTCGGCCTGTAAAAAATTACCCATCCTCCAGCCCCCTCATTCCAATACTGTGGTACGACGCCATGACATGATCGTCACAACGTTCATTTCCTCTCAAAAGGGCCATCTTTGGGAAGCACAACACACTTTACCGAACTTCATTTCCCCCTCCCCTCATGCAAACAACCAACCTAGGCGAAAGTGGAACAGTTTATTTTGGTCAGGTTTAGTCCAAACCTAACCAAAAATATGTTTTCATATTTGCTAGATTGCAATGGGTTTATCGGTATGAAGTCGGTAATTTTTCAAATTCCGAGGTTTTTCTAAACTTAATCTGCTTTGCAAAACTTGAATCAAAGCATGTTTTTATTGCAATTTGATTTTGGTAATTTTGAAACTTCATATCCAATTTTCTAAACAGTTTGTATAAAATTGGAATTTGATTGAGCCCATATTGGTCTAGATCTGAGTTGCAAAAATATTTTAAAACTCATAGCGAGACCATAACATGGGCCGTAAATCGTCCAATCTATATTATTAATCTTTGGATCCGATGATCTTTCCTCACTCACTTGGAATCCATCTAAATATATATGTAGAAACTAGGAATACTACAACAACAACTGTTTTGCAATTGGGTTTGTAATTTTTTTTTTAATTCAACTGGCAATTCAACAACAAATAGAAACATAGCATAAAATGAGGTCTGATAAGAATCCAGGGAGCACTGAAAGCACAAAAAGCACTGTCACCACAGGGTGCAGTGCTCCCCAACCTCAACCGACACTACAAACGCAAAAAAAAGTAGGACACACACACACACCCCCACACACACTAGCCACGACCAGAGCAGGAACACACCACATAGTAGTACTACATACCTACATTTTGTAGGTTTTGTTTGCAGCGATACTTACAGTAAGTTCAGGTAAGTTGTCATCTTAATAAGTTTAAGTGTTTGCAACCCCAACTAGCAGTTTTTTTAAGTCAGTTTAATAATCTGGGAGTCTCTACTCATAAAATCTTTTGTGCTGCTACAAAATTCCTTACAGACAACGATCAAAGAACAATCACCCAACAAATCACCCACACCTCGCACTGCTCGCCTATATTACAGAAAACAAACCTCCCGTAATCGTAAAATCCATCCAATCCCGGAGCAAGATATCATCAGGAGAGTAATTATTCAGACACAACTTCGAATCGCCTCTGTCCAACTTTTCTGAGGAGACTCAGAGGAGACAAGGTCAAATTCTGCTGGTTCGTCTTCTTCCAAAGGTAAGGCACCTGTACGCCCAAATCGATCTCGAGCCAAATTCACACCGAAGGCACATTCAACACCAGTTACACTTCAAAGACTAACACTTCTGATCAAATAACCCGAAGAAACAAACCAACCTATATTTCATTCACAAGCACCAGGCACAAACCAATCTAGACCTTATGTTAGCCCCAAACCACCTCGACGCAACCATGAGATTGGGAGGCCTGAAGTAAGCAATATCACACATACATATGCGATGTCCCCAACCACCCACTCGAAGCCATCAAAACCACCCCAGTCAGTCCATTCTCTTATAAACCTGAAGGACTGGGGACAACAAGCAAACTGAGGACGCACTCGCCTAAGAGCAATGTTTCGATCTTGAATCTTCAACAAGGTTCGGTGAGACTATCTGGTGCTGTTGGTTTTGGCCGTATAGTGACCCGGGGTCAAGTGACCCGATGAATTTAGCCGACTTGTAGAATAGCTGAAGAATTCGGGTACTTTTATTCCGTACAAGTGACCCCGGGGCCACTAAATGGCCAAACCCTACCCGTGCAACGGCAAGTGTTTAATCTCTCGGAATTTGAACCGCCTAACTGATACAGATCATGGGTAGGCATGTTGCAATTATGATAAAATTTCTATATGCGAGCACACACTTGCGGGTTGGCTGGACATCTTTGCCATAATTCTGCTAATTTTTGTCCCCGCCGAACGAGTTCGGACGGGGACTATGAAATGAGCAGCGTCCGTTCGTTTCCTCCGTCCGTTCGTTTCCGTCCCGTTCGCGTCCGTTGGTGACAAAAATGTTAACACCATGTGTATACGATTTATCTGGAGTTCCGTAGGGCGACAATGATTTAACTTGGTGGAACGAAGCGGGCTGTGAGTTTCTCGCCTTATGAGATTGTGGCCGTAAAATAGGCTAATTAAATATCTAATTTGCATAATTTATGAGAGGTTCCCTGCAAGGGCCTTTGCAAGTTTCTGGAGTTTCCGTAAGGCGTATAATGATGTACTTGGTGGAATGCCGCCGGGCTGAGAGTTTTTTTGGACGCCGATTGGATTGGGGCGTTATTTCGGTTCGGGCAAATTAGTATGCAAATGAGCTAATTAATATGCCAAAATCGGCATAATTGCTATATTTAGAAACGGTACATCGGATCTCAAAGAGTCTGCGCTGCATGAAAGCCTATCATGAGGCATCATCTGTTTTGCAATGTTGAAAGTATGTGGATTTATGCGGCTTAGGGTAATTGCAAGAGCTAATTAAAATGCATAATTGCTGTATCTTTGAAACGGACATCAGATAAGGCAAAATTTTCCTTCGCGACATGAGACTACTATGCTATGGGGGAGGGGGTGGGTTTTGGGGAGGGGGTGGGTGTTTGGGGAGGGGGTTTGGGGATTGGCGGGGTGGTGGGAGGGGGTATTGTGTTTGCGGGGTGTTTGGGAGGGGGTGTTGGTTGCGGGGTTGTTGGGGAGGGTGAGTGTTTTTTTTTTTTTTTAATATATTTACGTACGTTTATCAAGCTTTCTGGGGGTTGGTGAGGGGGTTGGGAGTGTTGCATGGTTTTTGGTAGTGGTGGGCATTTTTTCGGGGTTTTGGGGATGTATCGGGTGTTGCGGGGTGTTGGGGAGGGGAATGGCAGGTTGCGGGGTATTGGGGAAAGGGGGAGGTGTGTTACAGGGTTTGGGGTTTTTGGGTGTTGATGGGTGTTGATGGGGTGGGTTGTTGCGGGGGGTGTTGGGGATGAGGGTGGGATTTGTGGGGGTTTGGATAGGGGGCCGTGGGTTTGTCGGCGGTTGCGGGGTGTTGGGAGGGGTGATGTGTTTTGCGGGTGTTGGGAGGGGGTGTAGTGTGTTGTTTGCGGGTTCATTGGGGGAGGGGTGGATTGTTGAAGTTGCATTTAATGCCAAGTTACGACTGATCGCAACATTCGGCGGGGGACATCTTTTACGCATCGCTAAATACTAAGTTCGCCTTGTTCTCGTTTTCTCTCATGTACTCAATTGGGTTCTGTAATACTTGACAATTATAGAAGCATTAATCATTAAAATGGTGGTCCAAGATAATCTTACAGCTAATGAATCTATCCACGCTTAATTGCAAATAAAAATAAACGTACTGAATTCTTTGATTGTGCATTTTTGCCATGTGTAACAAAATCCAGGTAAAATTAAATAAACCCGATCCTATAAATTAGGTAGTTACCCACTAACACCATCATTGTGTCCTGTGCATTATTGGAATTTTTTTGAAAAGCATTATGGTCCAGTACTCACATCCCATTACTTTTGTTGTTTTCTGAGGACATGTATACGATAGTAATCTGACGGTGCAAGGTGTATTTAATACCTCCACCGTATGACAGTCATTGTCCGCAACTCACATACCAGCAACCATTGCTTTTGGTTGGGGTTTATGTGACACTGGTGCAGGTGGATTAATAATATGTTCTCTTCCCACAAGTGCATTTCTTCTTCCATCATCTCAAAACCCCAGACCTATGACTACAACCAGTCTTAAGTTACATGTCCCAAATCTGGTTTCTTCTTGCTTTGAGATTATTAATCGGATTTCCTTGAGAGTTTTCCCGAGGTGCTTTTAGAGGGATTATGGTTAATTGTTTGGTTAACAATGGGCAATTGCTGGTGTTTGCGTTAATCTACATGCTCTCCTTACATGTGTTCTCTAAAGGCATAGATGAACATGGTATTGGTGGAGTTGCGCTAACGCTTTTGGTTACAACAATCACATTTTCCAAGCAATTTGGAATCTTTGGACCATAATAACTTTAGTGCTGAAGAACGGAGTTGTGGGATGGTCATAACTTAACATAAGGTGGAACAGAGAGAAGATATCAGTAGCTTCCCACAATGCATTGCTTCCATTGGAAGTTTTTGTACCGGTAGTCATGTGAATCTTTATAGATGAAACCTCTTAAAATGCAAGTTTGGTTAATCATTACTGTCAATAAGCCATGTTTCATCACTAACGATTCCCATCGTACCTGTACAAAAACCCCATTGGAAGCAATCATTGTGGGAAGCTACTGAAAATCTTCTCTTATGTGGAACATTTTACCGTTGATCTAGAGATAACTTTTTTTTGCGTGGCAATAATTCTCCCAGACTTTGAAATCAGAGGCCTGTCGTGTGTAATCATGCTGTGATAATAGAGAGCAAAACCTTCGTAACTAATTATTGTTTAACAGATACATGTAATATAGCTTATATCTTCGATAGCATCATCACAGTTTTGGGCTCGCTTGAATGCATTTTTCCGTGTTGCCGATTTTCCGAACCTGCCTGCTGTTCCGATATGGTTAGGGAATCTTTAACAAAATGAAAAAGTTGTTGACTCTCTGGCCTGCATGCTGAGAAGTTTTCACTTGATTTTGCCATTGCAAATTTATGTGACTGGTTATGGTCTTGGTAAGGTATTTTTCATTTATTCATGTAGTCATTTATCAAAAAGAATAAAAATTAAAAACAGAAGCTTGCTAAATTTGACTATGCCAATAGCCTTTGTATATATCCTACATTGCACGACCTATAATTATGATGATCATAACTGGATTAAGTCCTTTCGTGATCCTAGCTCTATTTATTTTTGTTTTATGATTCACTAGATATCCTCAAGAAACGTTTATTTGGTCAGTTGATTTCAGCTGATCTTATGTTGTCGTTTTGATGTGATGAGCCATTGTATCGCGCTGCCCATGAGGCCATAGTGTTGTTTTAATTTCTGGTCCGTTTTTCCGGACAGAAAAATAAAAAATTATTAATTTCAGCTAAGTAGATCGAATTTTGCATGTAAGATTAGCTCACCCATATTAAACTTGGGCGAACTTGGGTTACCTGGTTCAGTAAATAACCAAATTTTGAACATCATGATGACTAGAAAAATTTTTAGTTCGAATCAACCCAAACGTGCCGATTCATAAACCGGCAACCCAAGATTCTCTATAGTCTCCAAAGCTAGTAATTTGCAAATCGATGTGAAATTGATGACCGCGGAGTAAATTTCCTTCCTTCCTCAAATTCACTGTCCAAAGCCGCTTAGTTTTGAGAAAACATAGGCCGTCTACCATTTCAATCATGAAATTTCATCACTTCTTAATTATAACTAGTGCATTTTCAGACATTTTAAAGCACTTTTTTCTTTTCCGGATGCCATGCAAGAAGACCCAAGTATTTTTATATCCTTACGGCAGCCAGGTTATGGTGGTAAAAATACCCAAAAGGGGTATTTAATTATTTTATGCTCTTTATTACGTTTACGCGAATATGGGGTTTTTGGGGTATGTGTACATTGTGTTCGACAGATTATTTTGTTTCTTGTTTAATCTGAGACTAATATAATCCTAGGTATTTAGTCTCAGTTTATATATTTTCCAGAGAGGCTGATTTCATGAATAACATCGTCCATAGTGAATAGTGTCCCAACCTTTGGAGTTTCCATAAATTATTCCAATGCATTATACATTATACCTCGTCTACAAGGGTCACGTTATTCCTTTATTGGTGCTGGATTCGAAGCGATGTAAAGAATCCTGAGAACCCCCATGACAGCGTGTCCTAACTGCACTTAACGTAACCCGGAAATAAACCATGGCTTTGTCACGAGGCTATTGGGGTAGAGGGTACAGTGATACAAACAGTGATACAAACGTGATATCAAACAAAGGTGATAGAAACCATGATTCGTGGCAGCACATAACGGAGAACACAATTAGCATATAGTCAGGTCCGTATAAGAGTCAAAAGAAAATAGCAATTTAGGTGGACAGTAACATTACGGAACATTTGTTAAAATGGGTTTGGGCTATAATGTTCCAAGATACGATATTATTTTTCGTTTCTCATCATACAATGCATTATCATCATTTCTTTTCATGCTGTAATTTTAGATTTGAATCGGATCAATCAGTTTGAAAATTCGGAGGTTACTTATGGAACATCTGCTTTTATGCAGTTACAAAACCGCCATTACTGATACTTACTGAGCTCTTGCAAAACCCAGTTCCGTTGCAATTGAAGAATTGTTCAAATGATTTAATGGTAATCTTTAAAAGACCTTTGTTCTAGAAAAGTAAATGTTATACGTAAGAAATGGCGAGTGGTCTTCTGTTTGATATTTTCTTAAAATTATAACCTTGACAAAATTTCTCTGCCATTGCTTTGCTTTTTTGACTTGATAGGACACAAAACAATTTGCCACAATTGTAATATGGCTCTAACCTCTTTGAATATCGTACACGATTTGCCTGAAAATAAGATGTCACGTTCCAATGAGAACTATTTAAAAGCAGCGCAACTCGATTAATTTATTTACCACATGCAGTGCCAATTGAATTTCAACACTACAAACAATGCCCTTGGAATAAACATTCACTCACGATCTTGTCAATTCATCAGGCGATCGTGATCATCCCTTGCCACCGCCCCGACCACCGACTGTATTTCCACCGAATCTTGCCATTCATCCGGACCAGGCCCAGAACGGAACCACATACTCCTATTGCGGGAATCGAAGAATTTCCACCTCACACTCCCATCTACTTCCTACCCGCCGAGGAGGACGAGGCTACAACAAACAAGAATCGATAACTGATGAAGAATACACAGTAACAGCAAGAAAACCAACATTTCCAGCACCCGCAATCTCCCCTATCCGGCCTTCCATACAATTTTCCTGTTTCCCTCCAGTGAGCCACTTACAAAAGGCAAGTCCGTTTTCTTTCTTTGAGAAAATAAGGCGAGTTATATTAAGGCGGTATCGCATTGGTACGATGAAAAAGTTGCCGCTTTTACCGATGACCTTTGCGACCATCCGTGCTTGACCTTAGGAGTTTATATATATATATTAGTATATATCTAAATATATATATTATAAAAAAATTATATATATCTATATATATATATTATATATATATTATATCCCTTGGAAGGTCCAACCGTTACTCTGAGTTTTTCACGTCATGCCCTCACTTACGATCACTCGGTATCCGATCTTCAGACGGTTGATGTCTCCTGTCCTGTCTTAACCAAAAGACATGTAATATACATTCTATGGTTTCACACTAAATGCAGTTCCCAGCATTGGTCTTACTTCCCAAATGGTCTGAGAGTGCCAACGACTACAAGTATGGGGGCGTAATATAATTTTTGTCACGCTCTTCTGTAATGGGGATTGATCATTCTTAATTCCAAATGATTTGTCCCACCTTTAAATAATAGTGTTTACTGTGATGATGATTTCAGGAAAAGCGCGAAAATTTAGTACGACATGCAAACCACTATTTTCATGTTTCCTGATTCAAAGTAATTGCGCACGCGGGAAGCTGGTCCTCGTGGTCGTGGATCGTTGTATACAGAGTTCATAATGTAAATGTTTAAAGAACGTGACCATCTACAGATGTGATGTATTTCTGAGAATTGTGATGATTTACCCCCCCCCCAACATTTTGCTTTGTGTGAAAGAATCACGGGCAAAAGGAACTGCCCAATTAGGGCATCTTGCTAAGAAGGCTCGTCTTACCATCGTGCAATTTCTCAATGCGACCACACTATACTGTCCAGGATTCTAAGCACACTCTGAATTATTAAAGGTGCCTTCGTATTCCAGCACCTCAGTTTATTCTGGTTCGCTAGATAGGCCCTATCCTGAGGAAAAAAAAAAAAAAAGCTTATTCACAAAATTTGAGTTGATTCGTCTTGCGGTTGTGTTATGATCATTCCTTGTTTCAGTTCCAATAGGCCAGTGTGCTGTAAATTTCTGTCCGTTTCGGACAGAAAATACAAAATCGCGTAATTTCTTACAAATCCGACCGAATTTTCACGTAATATTTGGTACACATGGATTACGAGGCTACGGTCCAATTATATACCACTCTCACTTTTTTCCATGTAAGTCGGGTAACGAGGTTGTTGATCACGAAATCCCCCTTTTAATTGCTCCTTTTACTAAAGATCCGTGGCCCGATCGCTACTAGCCTCGTCCCCAGGGCCCCAATTTACCGGAAGCGTGGTCAAAATTTTGGTATCCAAAGAAAGCCACTATTTTCTCATTGATCCTGTGAAATTTTTAGGTCTAAAATGATATTTGTTGGAAGTTATAAACGAAACTTTTCCATTTTGGTCGACCAATTTAATTCTACACAGTACTCTATGGGGCTTACAGACTCACTTTTTTAGCCCTCAAAACGGATGATATCGGCGCAAACTTTACAATGGGGTTTTGGGGTTAAAGTCCTTCTATCAAAATAAAACTTCATATACTTAAATCGGGCCAGCCCCCTTTAAGCATTTTTCGAACTCATAGTGAGGACACAATTACGAGCCTGGAAGTAGGCCTAGACCCTGGAAGTGCCCATTAAACTATGGGGAAAGGGTTGTACACTAAGGCGTACCCTTACGACACGGCGCTCCATTGTGGTTTCCTTCCCCTTGATTGATTTGTTAATATATTTTTCAGGCACGTATTTTGACCTTTTTGATCACAATTTGGAATTTTCTTACCAGGATGATTACATGTTTCAATGATTACTTTTCATTCAAGACACTGCAAGTTACGTTTTTGCATTTGAAAACATGACGTCACATTCTACATATAGAAACCAGATTTTCTAAACATTACAATATGTTACATTTTTTGGTCATTCAATAGCTGAAAGAAGCAGCCGTGATCGTCTTGTTGACCACCCCGATCACCGATTCCATTCATCAAATTCGTCAGATCCTTAGGACAGGCACAGAACGCGCGTCCGTTTCAGAAGTTGAGAACTTCCACCACCACCTCTACCACGCCGGACCGATGAGAATGATAACGAGGCATACAACAAACAGTTCGCCGGAAACAGATATTCGATACCGTGAAGATACACAGAAAAGCACAGAACGCCCACTCACCCGCACCTCAATCTCCCTTCACCTACCGCCCTCTACACAATCTCCTGTTTCTCCGGTGAAGTTCCCTAATAAAGGCAAGTCTTTTCCATAAGTTGCAAGAGCATTGCCTGATCTAAGGTACGTGGCACGAATTGGTAGGAATCATGTGCCGCTACACTGAAGACCTCATTTTGAGGTTTCTACCGTTGTCTGGTCCACGGGTTGTCTGTAGACGTACAAAACACAGAAAGGTCATTGTAGCACTTTTGTCGCATTCCTCAGAATTTTGTATAACAATCGATTGGCATTAACGGGCATGAGCGTCACAAGAGTAATCCCCATGGGGTTCTAGTGTTTTCTTGTCTAGCTACTGGCTCAAGGCTATTCTATCACTGTTTGCACCCCACAATACCATTTCTATAAAATTGAACCCTCGCAATTCAGCTTATCAGCACTAACAGCACATGTTTTTTGAAGAGCTCCCCCAATTTTTCCAGATATTTTAAGATTTTTGCACAGTTGCAATTGGTACTGACTAGTAACAATCCTTGAATGGCGAAGCCCAAAACTCGCTAGGTGGTTTGCAAAAGAAGGAATTTTTTAATAGAATATTAATATCGGAGATCTCCGAAAATAATTCAACGGCTGCTGAACGTCCCTGCAATATGAAATAAGCGATATTGGCATGTTATGTATCTACGCTCATCTATTAGTTGTTTCCGTCGGTTCAGGCAAGTCCAATTAGAGATCATTTTCGTAGGTGACACTAATCAGGACGACATAAATATTACGTTCCAGCTTCGCCTTTCAATTACCATCAGGGATCGCGAATTTAATTACAAAATCGCTTCTTTTAGAAAAATACGCCATTTTTAAGCATTACCAACTCGCCAGTATGATTTACTAGGCAATTACAACACAATGTGCAAATCTACATTTTGAAAATTGAGGGCGCTCTTCAAAAATCGGCTATTTTTGCTGTAAATATTAATAATTTTCTTTGCCAATATTTAGTGCTTATGCAAAGCATTCTGTGCGTGTGTTTCGACAAAATATTTGAGAAGGGACTAATCGTTTTTTGAAGTTATGTTTTTAGCAATTGCGAAAAAATTCATCATTGAATTCACATGCGAAAGTGGCGTGGTCTACTGGTTTGCAAGCTTACCTCTGGAGCAAGAGTCCTCGGTTCGAATTTTAGTGGGACCACTTGCTGGATTAATTTGGGAATCAACATGTATTGATTAAAACCTGACTACCACTTTCTCCATGGCGTCATTTGACATGGACAAAGGGACCATGAAAGCTTGCATTTCCATTGGTGTGTTTCGTATAAGTGGGTTGTGTTTGAATGTTTCAATATAGCGTGTCTAAGTTGCTGCCTCCAAGTTACATTGTTCTGTCTAGGAATTAAGTTTTAACCTTTGGAACATTTTTGGAAAAAGTGGACCTAACCCCCTAAAATGGTCTTTTTTGGAACTTGTTTACATTTTATCCCAAAAAGTGGACTTTCTGGTCAAAAAATTTTAAAATTTGGACATTTTTATTCAAAACACTTCAGCTAAAAGTGGACCTTTTGCCCTTGTGATTTTTTTTTGGGGGGGGGGGGGGTTGAAAAAAAATAAAAAAATTACCCCCCCCCCCCCCCTGGTACGGGCTGGTTGTAAAGTCTCTAGCAATTGGGCCTACAGGCCACCGGTTGTGAGCTTAAATAAACCGTGATTAGTATTATATTTTACATGGCTAAATTGAAAAATAGTCCACAGAACCCCAGGTAAAAAAAATCAGTGTCGGTCAAAGTAGTACTTGCCAGCAGAATGTTTTTTTTAGCAGCCCAAATGGCATAAAATCATCTTAATCAAAAATATGAAAAGAAAGTGTTTTTATTTACCCACCATTAGTATACTGCATTTTCATCAAGTCCAATCAAAAAAAAACGGTTTTTAAGCACCTTTCGGAAAACATCGCGTATAGATTGGTTATAGTAAACTCAAAAACTTAAACATATTTTAGCAAATCTGATGAAAATTTTTTAAAGAGCTGATTTCAACTGATTTGGGTAGGTAAAAGGTGCTAGTTACCAGTTGTAGGGGGCACCAAAGGTCAACATCATTGCATTCACTGGGGCTGACCTTGTTTCCCCTATTCGGTAGAAGTAAGCATTTACAAAACACTCCAAATTTTCCTTATTTTTATCCCATGAGCTCAATCTATAATTTGCACCGGTTTTTTTATCCAAATCGGAGTAATTTAAAAATTTGACCCCCGTACAACTGAAAATGACCCTCTTATTGATTTTTCTTGATTTTTAGCCTATAACTCCAAAACTTTCGCCGCAGATAGTACAAACTATACCTTTTGAATCCTTAGGATTAAACTATTAACTTGGTATACTTTTCAAAAAAATGATTGGATCAATTTCAAAATTTGACCCCTGTTATTGACCTTTGGACTGTCCAAAAACAATTTCCCCACCCCGTACGATTACTCACTTTTTTGGTAAATGGTGACACCCGTAGCTACCAAAATCAGTTGAAATCAGCTTCTTAAAAAATTTGCAAAGATGGTAACTGCTTAGGTTATACTTGAGCTGAGAAAATTACGAGAAGAAATCCCAAACCTTTGCAGGCACAAAGCGTGAGCTTTTTGCGTAAGTCAATGACTGTAATGTTCCACATAAGGGCATTTTTAAACTAGGATTAGGATTAAATTTAGCCTAAACAAATTTGGGCACAATTGTAATTGAACGCAATTGTAGTTTTACTGCGTGCGCGGCATGTTAACCTCATAACTCCGTAAATCCGACTATTAAAAAGGTAGATGCATGACGCCAGTCATGATTCCAAACGACGATTTCCATTGTCTCGTGAGTAGCCGTAAGAATAGAAACAATATAAAATGTCGTATTAAACCAACTCTCCTTAAACCACATTTTTTACAGATTATGAGGGCAATCTACCTACTACATATCAACGAAACCCATTACGAACCACGGTTACTCCTGGTGGAGTATCATGTGTATTGGCTTCAAATAAATCCATCAACAAAATGCATCCCTTGCGCGAATTAGGGCCATTGTCTTATTTTCTCTATTCACCTCGCAATTTATACGATCATTCTTTCACCTTTGAGTCCCTGAACACTTTGAACCCAACTTACACATATAGGCGGCTGAAATGAACCACTTTGACCGACAGAGATAACGCTGTATATTTATTAATTTTCCCTGGAGAATGCGCCAGCGACGGATAGTGTTGAAAAAAACCCATGTGCGCTTGGCCGGATTCGAACCGTCGACATTCGTTGTTTTTTTTTTTTTTTAAAATGCACGACCGCTTTACCAACTAAGGCTATCAAGGGAGGGTTGGTAGAGGAGCGATAGTTCATCTAATAGGTGTCAGGTTGAAAGGCCCGATCCTTCGCTGTACATAGCGGGGATAGCATTGAACACTGTATATTTACCTATCTACATTAACTTCTGTTTCCTCGTACATACAAAAAAACAAAAAAAAACAAAAAAATTTTTTTTTTTTTTTTTTTTTTTTTTTTTCGGATTTATTACCGCTTCTCGAATTTATCGTGTTTGTAAAGCGCGGCCGCCCTGCGACGTCGTGTCGTTCCTTTAGATATGTCCCGCTTATTAATTTAATTTAACCCGATTAGCACAAATCTATGATTAGGCCTAACCGGTTCTCCAAATATTTTATGGCGCCAATGAAAGAGATCTTAAAGGCGTATAGGGACCCTTCCCTAGGGTCCACGGTGATGAAAAAGCTCTAAGCGACTGAAATTTAAACTAGGACTCTCAACCCATTATACGTGGACCTCCGAAGCTGTTAGGGAAAACGTCGCAATCTCCACGAGGTCGGGGAAAGTACTCCGCCACAAACATTAGTCAAAATGTCAAAACACATGGTTCTGGTATACTCGCACTGCCTCTCGACGTGCCGTCGTATGCGCGTAAGAGACACTTAGCCAGACCAATCAGTGGACGACTTATTTTTTGCGCAGGATTTAAAACGGGCCCTGGGAACTGACTAAGCGGATGTTGACCAACAACCTGGGGGTTCTCCGCGTGCGCACATGTGTTGGCTCAATTAGCAGGTGTTTGCCTCTCATGTCACGATTTCTCGGTTTAAAGTTTATTTGACTTTATATGTGATGCATTTTTATTGCAACTCTAATCAAAATATAAAAGTACTAGTAGTGTTTATGTATTATTTCCTTATCAATTCAAATATCCGGAAACCCCTTGTCGTTTGTACATTTATTGGATCATTTAATATACGGTACAAAATCAGTTTATTTTTGATGATAGTTTGTCACTAATCGAATAAGATCTCCATTTCAATTTTATTTCGCATTTCAATAACCTGCGCATCATGCATCTTAAAATGAAGCTTGATGAAGACAATTTAATCATTGCTCGTATCGAACAATCCTCAGATATCTATACTAATAAACACAGGATGTCTGTCCGGCTATTGCATTAGTTATACTTTGGAAATACGGGCTGACCCGGGTTGGGGGGGGGGGGGGGGGGGGGGCACTCACATATTGAAGGGCTATGGGTGGTAGGCTCGTACTTCAAATCAAGGGCATTCGGTGACAGAGGATGAAAAAATAGGGGCCTTGGGTTGTGAGAGGAGATGCGCCAAAACCCCAAAATAGGGGTTTTCTGAGTGGGCAAATATGCAAAATGTCCCAAAATGGGGTCTTTGGGTGAGATTTTGCAAAATTTTCTAAAAAATAGAGTTTTGGGTAAAAAATTTATTTATTTATGTTATTTTAAATTGTCTTTGGGTGACAGTGGAAAATTTTCACAAAAATATGGGGTACTTTCTTTTGGGTGGTGATGGGGTGTTAAATAGGGTTTGGGTGCCAACGATTGCTTGAAAAAAGGGGGGTATTAACCAGCTTAGACATATATAGAGTCAGCTTAGATGGGAGTGCCGGGGCTGGGGGGGGGAGGACAGTCTGAAGTTTGTTATCAGGGTTTAGAGTGCCCCAAAAGGTCAAAGGTAAGTTTCTAGAGGTCAATTGCGTTTAGAAACTACTGACCTGGGCAGGTCCAGTTTGTGGTCAAAGTCACCCACATAGGTTCGAAGGTTCACACATTGTGGGTGCAGATGCATATTAGGTACATATTTTCGGCAAAATTACCCTTAGGAAATGTTGTTACGGTTTTAATTTTCAGCTCGGCAATGGCCCTGACACTCGGGAGGGGGAGGGGGAAGGAATTTTCTCCCTAACGCGAAGGCTTTTACAGGGCGCAGCGGGCCGACCAAGCCATTAATCCTGCTACACAAGCTATGGAAATGAAGGGTTTATAGGAAGATTTGAAAAGAGGAGAAGAAACGGGGACTGGGAAGTAGGGCCATACACATGATTCTTGGGGTCGGGACCCGTCTTCCGGTCTTATTTTAAAAAAAGTCAGCAGAAAGCCCCGCGTAGGGCCTGTGGTTCAGGGTACAGGAGGGCATCGGGACAGGGACTTTCTCATTGCTTTGGGTCAGATGCCACCCGTCACAAACAGGTGAGGACGTTGTTTATTCTGATCTTGGAGTATGATAATTATTCATTTTAAACAGGAGGCCTAATTCGCTGCAAATGCGGGGAATATTTTGTTATTTTGGGTTAATTGAGTTCACGTTTGTATTTTAAAAATAGTAAAAAATGAAAGAAATCACAAAAATTAAAAGCAAACGTATAGAACCATCATTGTTCATAAAGCGATAGGGAAGGGAAACGGCATGGAAATCAAAGGAAAAATCGGGTTATATGTAGATTGACCTTTACTCATTTAATATTTGTAGGAAAAAATACAAGTATGATAAGTTACTAGCTCACCCATTTGAAAATAAAATTTTAATTACCTGTCACAAGATGACTTACGGGCAGATTGGCATGGCAACAAGCTTGCTGTGTGTAACATGAAATTGGGGAAAGATTTCGTCAGACAGCTGTATCGCGCTGGGAAATAATTCGGTTTCTGGAAGAAAGAAGGACACCACGGGGATGGTAAATGGAGAAGCCGGTGCTGTGTGGCACGTGCAGTATGCATGAGTAGGCCTTATTTTTAGAATGAATTCCTCATAATTATGTGATATTTCTTAAAAATCTTTTAAAAAAAAAAAAAACAAAAAAACCAGGGAAGAAATCACAAGGACAATTTCTGTATTCTCCTTCCCCGTCTTTTATTTTATTGGTGTGTTTATTTCCATACTTGGACCCTCTGATAGGCCCTAGAAAAAATGTATGTACACACATTATATCCACAAAGCACGCGAAAGTGATCAGTGTGAAACGCTTGCAACTTCTGAATAATTCTCACCCACTATCAAAACTTATTAAAGGAGCGCTATTCAATTAGATGCGGGAGCGTAATCGATAAATGAAAACCCAAGTCGCGTGCCATTGAGACCACCTGTGAAGTCGTGTCTGTGGTCCCCGGATAAGCATTCAAAATTAACCGAGATGTGCGCAAGATACTGCGGTCAGTTACGTGTGAATCGATACTGTGGAGACAGTTTCCATACACAGATTTGTACAGTCTAGGCGGGCTACTCACTACCTATACTAGTGTTAATTCCAGGAGCCCTGGACATATTCACGTTCTGTGGACAAGTGGGTTGGCAGGGCTGTCCAGTAGGGGGTGGTAAGATAAAAGGGTCAAGTTTTGAGTTTAGCATAATTTAACCAAGTGTTTCGGCTCTAAATAAACCCAGAGATAGAGCCGAGACTGGGTTACAGTCTAAAAGGGCTCCGTGCTTGCAAAATAAAGCTGCAGTTGTGTTCGGGGTATGAGGTCGTGACCAGAGTTCTTCACAACTTTTGATCACTCTTCATTGGTTGCCTTTAAGGAACGTATCGGATACAAATTTTCTTTATCTGGATCTGGATAGGTTTTGTCGGCAGTTTCAAATTTTTAGTGTAGTACAGTCGCCAACTCGTTATGTGGATAATCTCGCACGGACAGGCTCTTCATACCTTCTGATTGTCTAAATTGGTATAATAGGTTGAGATTGTATTTAATGGTTAAAGAAACATCTATGTCTTTGGTGGTATTACACGGCTGGTTATTCCTCATACCAAGCGCGATTTGCCAAACAGGATCATTCAACGACTTGAGGGCTGTGAACAAAGCTGCCTATTAACTAGGCACCTTCCACCGTTGTCTTTAAACGGCTCCTGAACACATACTTTTTCTGGTGTTTAATATTTGTTACTTTGGATTGTTAGTTTCCTTATGATGTGTATATTAAATATAGTTATTTTAATATTTGTTGATAAGTGCTGTGTCGCCTTAGAGCGTCATATAAATGAATGATTATTATTTCAGATGATATAAAAATATCCTCTTTGGAGGTAACTCTGGGGAGGGAACGGGCTTTTTAGTGGATCACGTTATATCCGTTTACAATATGTCATAATTGTTGAGTTGCCCTTGACAACATAGGTATAGACACAAAAATAAATTCCAGTGTGATGATTGTTAACAAAGATATTTGGTTATAAAGTGGCGTCCATATTGGATAAAATGGCTGTAAAATATATATTAAAAAGTACTATTATATTTGATCTCTGCCCTGAAAACATAAGAATATACACAAAAAACAAAGTGGAATATCATTATTTTTGTGCAAAGCTATAACAAAAGTATCAGTGTTTAGTGTACATTGGCGCCATGGTTTGGAAACAACAATGACTGACACGAGATCTTTAAAAGTGCACATCATATTTAGATTCCTTATCCCTGAACAACAGCATAGCTAACCAAATCAAGCTCCATGTCAGTATTATTAACCGAGATATGAGGCACTGAATCTAAAAATGGCGGCCATTTGAAAAAGTCCATACTGGCCGCCACAGGTTATATCCAGCTGGGGTCCCGTTTTGAAATAGTGATAGGTCCATATTAAGTGTGTGCAAAGTGTTATATTTTATCACAAAGTGCACGCATTTTTGCTTATCCTTTGAACTTAAATACGGGATAATAATGAATTGGGTAAACTAGCTGTTTCACTTTCCTGAGTCGCGGTTTTTGTAATCGATATTGATAATCAAAATAATTTGATGAAATGCATTATGCCGCATTTTAGAAAATATCAGGGGTGTCGGAACGACTTGACCGATTGAGCATTGGGGTTTTCGAAACGGTAATTTGGGAACTTTTCACGTGGCATTTACTATGGCAGTCCTCTGTATCGGCTCAGTTATAATTACAAAAATCTACTCTTAAACATTAGTTCAATACACTTAGTAATATCATGATAATTTTGGATAAATTATTGATTTTAAAATTCGTCGGGGTTAGGGATTAACCCGGCTAGCAAAAATAGCGTTAATTTCCAATAACGGTCATTTAGATTTAAATATTCCGTGACCAGGGAATAGTCTTCTAGTCAAGTCTGTGTGTAACCTTCGATATGCGTAAGCGCGCCCAACTAGTCCTACCGTTAAGTCTTTGCAAACAGACTATCACCTGGAAGTTCATGCCGTTGTGAATTCGCTGTTGATGTGTAGGTGCATTCTACCCCCCCCCCCCGCCCCACCCGAATATAGCTGCAGAATGCAGAACGCGACTCGCTCAAGCATTTGAGATCATGAATTAAAAAAGAAGGATTGCGTATATTATTGAATACCCCAAGACCGTAAGCAATTACGTACATTAGGTTCACGCTTTATTCGTTGTGATGCTGAGGACTGCATGCTTTTTTCAAGTTAATAAAATGCAGGCAGGATGTTACCATCCTTGGCTGAGAAGTGAAGCTTAAAAAGAAAATATATTATACTTTTCCATTTTTTGCCAAATGTACCCACGAATTGTTAAATTTGTAGGAAGTTATTCATTAAGGGTCCTTTATTATGGCTATTATCATGTGTCCTTTACACTCAAAACTATTTCTAATACTGCGGTGAGTAAAGCGTGTTGAGTAAAAAAGTTGAGTCAAGATTTGATCAGCATGGAGTAAAACATACATTTCCGCTTTACTCTTCACCCTAGCAAACCGGCTGAAATACATGTGAGACTAAAGCAGTTTTGAAAATCATAACACAAAACGTTTGCGTGACAAAGTCGTTTGACCCAGTGGCGATCAGAAATTGCACCGTGGTTGAGTATGATTAAGCAACGTTTGGACGACACCCAGGCACGTGCAGTCCAAGAATTGCCGTGGACATATCAACGGCAGATGACAAGTTGGGGTGTCACGGAAATGCTGGAATAGCTGGCCATCTATATTACACCAACCAAAGTTGTAATAAACTAATAATATAATAATTATTATGTTGTGGTGATGCAATGGACTTGTCATGATTGTGAAATTGGGAGATTCCGGCGGAAACGGAATATGTTTACGGTACCTGTACAAGGCTTTTAAAATTGGGCAACCTTTCACCGAGTGACTTGATGCATGTAATACTGTGAGCGCTATGTATGGGGATTCGCTATTGCCCCAGTAAACATAGGTGTATTTATGCGTGTGAAAGCAGATATAGTTCCCGGCGGGAGCCATAGTCCGGGGTTCACTAGACGATAACGGAAAAAGCGGGAAACTAATGTTGCGTAAGAGTCAACTGAATCGATTGCCCTATTGTTCACCATTGTTCCCGGGACTAAGAGTAAGCAGGACAATGATTACTTCATACACCGGCATGTATTTAGAATTAATTGACAATGACACCTATAGTGTTACTGGGCATGTACATCGATACACGACAAACACGACGTGCAGGTGCATCTAAATATCATGATTTTGAACAACCAGGGACTTCGAAGAAAAACGGTATATAACAAGTATATGTCCTTGTAGATTTTGTGTTACTTTAATACCAAGAATACCAAAAAACAAAAAGACCAGTTAGTCAATATTGCTTGTGGTCTTTTTGTGTTGAAAGAGTAGTCTAGAAAGAAATCAAGTCAAAATATCTGGAAGATTCGAGTGTATGAAACAAGACATTTTGCTCCAAACTGGTGAGCAAACCTGGAGCTGTCGGATGAAAAAATTGCGGTTACCTTGCACACAAGTCGTACTCAAATTCAAATTGATTAATTAATGTTGCTCAACAAAACAGTTAGACAAACAGTGTGCTCAACATTAGTTTGTAAGTTTTTTTTTTTTTTTTTTTTTTACAAAAAACATGTACCACGGTTGAGCAAGGAAATCTTCAAATACAGTATAAAAATATTACTCCTGTGGATGAGTAGTTTTATCACCATGTTGAGTAAAAAAAGTCACAGCTAACTGTTGAGTAAAGCGGAGTAAAATTTATCAACAAATGTTGAGTCAAATATGACTTTACGAGTAAATGTTACTACAAGGCAGAGGAAAACTGCTACTCAACCTTTGCTGAGTCAAGTTGACCAACAACAAGAGGCTGTACTTTTAAAATACCATAAGAGTAAAACATTATTTACTCCGGGTGAGTAAACAAACTTTTTAGAGTGTACTAGAAAAAGAACTAACTTTTTCCTCAAAGGACTATCCATTGGCGCATGCAGGTAGTAGAGGTCTTCCACCGTTCAGGATTAGCGGCCTCTTGCCGGGAATGGTAAAGTCCATTCCAAATTTCTGGAGAATTTCTAAATCTATAGAACGACATGCATGCATAAAAGTATGGGTCACACTTTGAATAGCACAAGTACTTTGAGGTCGGGTATTTGATCTGAATGAGGAATACTACGGGAACTAACACATTTTGTTTAGGCATGAGTGAGGTGAAAGACTCTCTATGGGACTTTTTGTCAAAAGGTGCTTGCACGAGGGAGAATGCTATTTATGATTATTGGCAAATGTACGGTCTTTGCTGATACTGTCGGTAATACCTCCTCTTATATCCTCTTATATTCAATTTGAATACTTTAGGATTTAATCCTGGTGATCAGTCCCATCGTTTTCTGACAGTGAGGAAATCTGACTATGGGAAAGAGACAGTGAATCAGACTACGAGCAGGTTGAAGAACCGACGGTATGTACATTTTTTCATTTTCTTTATGAAAACTGTCAGGACGGGTGATATAAAGGTAAAGAAGTGATGGTAGTGAGGTTTGGGAATATGTCAGAGAAAGACCTATATTTTCGTAGTTAGCTTCTCGTAAATAGAAGATATCCGTTTTAATGTCACCATCAGACTGTAATATTTTATTCTTCCATAATTGCAGTGAGAGTCAACGTCACTGTAGGTGGTATTTTAGAAAATAATGCTATAATCTTGACTCTGTATACAAATATAGAATAAAGAGAGGGAACCGATTCTTTTAACTAAAAGATTGCTAATTAAAGATGAGTAACTTAAAATTTCGATCTACTTATAATTTGGTAGTCTTGAATTGATATAAAGTTGTATGATCTGTTTTAGGACGATATACCAGTTACTTCCACGCTGACAATAGCTCACGCCTCTTCTGGTTCTACTTCGCCCAGTGTTAAAAAGAGGATTAATTTAAAAAAGAATTTGAACAAATTACTGAAACTTAAGGGATCTATAAGAAAAAAACCGTCCTTTGAATCTGGCGACATTGCTGATGACGAACTCACTGAGGATCCTTATGCGGATCACAGTTTTGACTTTGAAAAGAAAGCAAGCAAGAAGCGACCTCCAATTCAACAACGTAGACGTGATGACCCTCTCCCAATGCCTCTGGACACCAAGATACCGGCCCCTGTCAAACCTCTACCTTTGACACCCACGGCTTCTCCTGGTCGATCATTCATGCCTCCAGAATTACCACCAAGTCGCGGTTATGATAGCAAAGATGATATCGCAGACGACAGTGATGATCAATCAGATTACGAACAGGTGGATGATGACGCCAGCTTATCCACCGCAAGGAGTCCTCACATCGGATTACAATCGCCATCCTATATCACACGCCATCGCTCTCCTACTTCTGAATCTCCCATTCCTCTAGGAAAACCATCGTCGATGTACCTACAAAATCAACTGCAGCCATTTCAGCACCATAAGGAAACGCCACTTTCACATCCTCCAAAGGTTGGAATGGTAGTGCCATTACCAAAAGAACCCAATGAACAGGTAACTTGCTGGCTGTATTTTTGTTAAATATGCAACGGACATCGCTGGATAAGGAAAAAAAGGCGGCTTCTATTGTTTTCATGAGAACGGATGAATTTAAAACCTTTCAGAATCGCTTAGGTAACAGTTTGAAACCTCTGGTCCATGGAATTTATATACCTCTCAGGACCACCCATTTCAAAAGTTGAAATTTTGAAATATCTAGTACATGAAGTTTGCAAACATCTCGGGACCGCCTTATTCCAAAGTTGACTTTTTGAAATCCAGTATAGCGCTCGGGATAAAAAGTCACAGTCTGAAACCGCTAGTACATGAAGTCTGTATACTAATTAACAATCTATGTGCAGATTCAAGTGAATCTATTCTATTAAGAATAAACGTAATGATTACGTAACACATTGTTTAATTAATATTTCAGAAAATTGTATGTATTAAAATTGGTATTATTAAAATTCCCCCACAGTATTTGTTTATTGGATCAATTGCTCCAAAATTTCCAACTTACCAAATTTCTATTTATTAAGAAACATTAAACGTCAATGTAAGGAATGTAACCGAATCCAATTTAATAATCGTTTTACAATTTTAGCATTATTTTAGGAATTCCCAAGAGACTTGTGCAACTTGAGTGTGGAAGCAATAGCGCAGACATTACGTAAGTTGAAGATACCAGAGAACGTGGTGGAGAATTTCCTGGAAGCACAAATTGATGGTCAAATATTTGTGTGTTTAGACGACACAATTCTGGATGATCTTGGTGTTGGATCACTACATAAATTGAAAATCATTAAATTCAAGAATGGCTGGAGACCAAATTACCAGTCAAATTGACACATATTCATCAATATTGTTTCTGTTAATGAACTTCCATATGAATGAGTGTAACCAGTGTGTCCAGATTCCATTTTCTCTGTATAGGAAATATCTACTTATTTTATATTTTGTCATTTAACAACAGAATATATGGCAGAAGGGTTCTATATTGCTTAGAAATTGAAGACACACCTTTGGAACCAACCGCGTTTGCTAGTAACAATCTGTATTTGACAAAAAGGGCACTAAAATCAAGAAAATCACCTTTAGAGATGCAACAAGAGATTTCACATAACAGGTGTCCCTAAAAATGTGAAAATTCTGATTTTTGCACTGATGTAAAGTTTTCTATCAAAAATATCATCATCTGTTTAAACATTGTGAGATTTCTAATTTCCTATAGATGAGGTGACATGTGACGTCAACTCCGGGCAACGAACAAAGCACTGCCCGGATTGACTTCACTTGAAACGAGTGAATGTCCACTCTTTAAAGAGTCAAATGAAGGACAACACATTTTAGAGTGGTGTTCACTCTCACTCTTTTTGGAGTGAAAGTTCAGTGAATTCTCTCTTTTTGGAGTGGATTAACCAACACATGCAACTATTTTTGAGTGGTTCACACTGTTTCAAGTGAATTAAGAATCAGTCGTTTTTTCACTCTTTTTACATTTAGAGAGTAATTCGTCCCGGTGATTTGCTCCAATTAAGTCTGAACTTGATCAAATGCGCGCGTAGCGCGCGAAAATTACTTACATTTTGTCCAAATTTAGTCTAAAATTGGTCGAAATTCCCCGAAGAAGAGGGATGAAAATGCATATTTTGGTCCATATCGTCCCGCTTTTTTGAGCCAGAGGGGAAACTTGCCTCCCTGTCCCCCGGTCGGTACGCCACTGATTATATAAGCATATAAAAATCAGCTTATGTTTTCACTTTTAAGACATTTTTGTAGCCAAATAAAAGGTAAGAAATGTATTGAGTGTCTAATCAATATGAAACCACTGCATATGACAGAATATGGATGCCTTGAAACTTCTTGTTGCACCTTTAAGGATAGGCACTATCTATCGTAATCAAAGCACTATTTGGATTGGTTACTCTGAAGTTTTAACTTCAAAGTAACCAATCCAAAATTAAAATATCATGTAATGAGCAAATCAGAGATACTGTAAGAATGGTGGTATGTTTTACATAGCGATATAGAAGCACTATTTTGATTGGTTACTCAGAGTGCTATCTCAAATTATGTCCTTTAATGAGTTAATCAGTTAAATTGCACCATAGGTGGTGGTGGTGCGGGGGGGGGGGGTTAAAGGGATAATGCAAATTACAAAGGATGCGAATGTATTGTGCCATACTTCCGAAATATCAATGCAGAATTTGTAAAGTATAACTTTTTGAGAAGTTAATGATGTGCAAATCCGGGGATTTTGTTTTATGACATACTTTTAAACAGAGAAATTGAAAACTATGACATTTTGCCATTTCATTTTTTCGCATTTATTCCAATACTTTTGAAAAGTAAACATTTTAATTTGATGATTTTTCACATCAGTTACTTTCTTAGAATGATTACTTTTGTAGGCCCTCATTGATATATACTACATGTACAAAAAGAATGATACAAAAACTGCCCTTCAAAATTAATTTGATGTGGAGTCAGAGAGTTGTAAATATTATGGGGTCAATGGATAATATTATGGTCTTCAATTCAGTTGTGTGTGTGTGTGTGTTGGGGTGTGTGTGTGTGTGTGTGTGTGTGTGTGGTTGTGTGGGTGTTTCCGCGCGCGCGCGTATGTGTGGGTATATGTGACTGGGAATTGCAGTAAAAGTTGACTGCAGTTTGATATAGATGGGAACTATAACTATTACCTTTAATCTCACCTGGTGCTTTCATATGACACGGTACTTCTTACTTAACTTGCATGAAAATTACTCTAATTTATTTGTAAAAATATTTTCTTTTATTATCTTGTAAAACAAAATATTTACCAAGTGGCATTAGTCTGTCACTTGGAGTAGCAAGTCAGCTAGCTTGTAAAACATAATTGACTGCAAATAGACTCATTTGAAAGTGTCTGTCTGTCTCCAATGTGTCAATATTAGGGATTAGTAGCATATTTTGTCCTATAAATGCTGAATGCACTGAACGCATTTGAAGCATAGCATGGGACATATCGTATGTCAGTAGATTTTTGAGTATCTTACTCTGCATCGTTGCAGGCATACTCTGTTCACTTTTGTCTTCCACTTTTGAGTACTTGGATTACATAATAACGTTATACATCACTAACTATTAGACAGCCGTATTTCTTAAAATCTTGGGTGCACTATTTTTAACATGGCTGAAAAAACGGCTTTAAAATGTCTGAAAATGCACTAGTTAAGTTGTAAACGTGATATTATTTCATGACATATAACAAGAGTTTGGAAAACTAAAATGTCGCAAAACCGAAAAGCCCTTCAAAGTTGCAACGAATTGAGCACAAATGCTCTGTGAAACGATCGGCTAACCGTCGGACTGTCTCACCCACATAAAGAATATTACAACGAGTGCAGATGATAACGTACACAGCATTCGTAGAAACACAGATAAAATGGTCTTGAATATTGAAGTGATCTGAAGGTCATTCTATCTGGAGGCATACTTCCAGTCATGCCTCATTGAACACCATTGAAAATGGCATTTCAAAACTAACTTCTGACAATTAACGTTAAAGTTTTGAAAATGAGCATGGTGAACAAGATTATTATTTGATGTTTTTAGTACTTATCTGAATTATGCACCAACACCTTCAACATGTTCGCCCTCTCATTCGATACAACATCTGCAACGACGTTGCATGTCAGCCACAGCCCGTCTTACCATTGCAGTATCATCACGTAAGACTTCCACCTCATGTTGAATGCGAGGTCGCAAATCCTGAAAGTTTACCTGGTGGACTGGTGTAAACTTTGTTCTTCAAATATCCCCATAAGAAAAAGTCATAGGGTGACCTGGCGGGCCATTCCACAACATGATTCAGGGCTACAACTCTGTCCCCAAAAAGTTCATGTAGGCGATTTCTGACAGCAATAAGTCAGTGGGCAGGTGCACCATCCTATGCCCACCATTAATGGCGGAGGACACCATTTTTTCGCCGCAGGAAATGCAGTTCAAGCTCAGGCACAGTATTTTAGTTAATCATATGGAGATAAGCTTGCCCATTGGCAATTCGTTCGAAAAAGTAAGGCCCAATAAGAACTCAGAAATATCCAGACTGTAAGTTTCCCTCGACTCATGTTCGTATCAAAATTGAAACTTGGAGGGTTCCCAGCTGGTTGATACTCAATGACGTTGTGGTTGTTAACCTCACCATTCATAAAAAAAAACTGCTTCGCGCCAAACGTGAAATGCCCAATTCAATAGCCGCTCGGCAAAAGTTTGCCTCCTTCTGAAATCATCGTGCTGAAGTTGATGGCGAATGCGCGTTCTGTATGGATGGAAGATCAAGTCCATTTTTGTTATTCGGTTGAAGGATAAATGAGAGAATCCCAGGTCATTTCTTCTTGCAGTGGATTCTCTTGGATGTTCTTGTAATCGACGTAAAACTACAATGATGTTGTCAGTTCTAACTGCGCGAGTTCTCCCTGGGCGACCCTTGTTCCGATTAAATCTTGTGCCATGATCTCGATATTTCTTCACATTTGCCCAGATTGTCAGCTTAGACGGCGGATCCCTGTCGGGAAAGGCCTCTCTAAAAGAATCTTGAGTGGCTTGTAGGCTCTTTGCTTCATGAAATTTTGTCACAATTTTGCTGAGTTGTAAGCTGTACCATGTTGCATGTTGAAATGTGAATGCATTTACCATTATATTGCCCTCATTCCACAAGTAAATTCTTATTACATAATTTAACAATGATAAAAGTTGATCTGACCATAATCTTTCCACCTGTTTCCACCAGATAAATAACAAAAATAGCATTCCATACCACACAAGCAGCTTTAATGTCACAAGTGAATTTTGACATGCCATTTTCAAAGCAATGGTTTTCAATGAGGCATGCCTGGAGAAATACCTTTAAGGTGTCATTGAAAGCTTACTGTTTCTACTTTCTAGTAAAATCATTATCATAGTCATACAGCACACAGTTTCGTCCAATTAACCCTTTGTTTCAGGATTAAGTTTTTTCTGGTACGCCCTGTATAACATGTATAATTAACCAGTGCTACGCAGGTCTTAGAAGTTTGAGCGATCTACACTGGAGGTTTTTGGGTTCGATTTCCATCAAAAGCAAAGTTCTTTACGATTAATAATGCCTTTTTGCACTGTTGTTTGAGATGGGAAGATCTCTTGAGTGAGATTGGAAGATCGTGTTCTCTCAATACATGACGCAGTTTATACAACTCAGCCTGTTGATTATAGGGAAGTTGATTGAAACCAGGGCAGTTGAATTTTCCCCCTTTGCTTCCCTCGAGCGATTTTTTTTTAATTTATCCTTTCGGGCATTGGATGTAGTGGTTTACAAGCAGTAACATTCCCCGGTACTGTATTTGGAAACTATTTTGGGCTCATCGGTACTTTGTGTCTGGGTAATTAATTTTTCCGTTAAAGTCCTTCCTAGCACCAAAGGCGCATAGGGTGGTGCCTATTCGGATTTCAATGACCCCAAAACGTCGCTAATTAAAGAGAAAGCTACAGCGGGGGGTTAGGGAGGGTCGTTATTTATGACGGTGCAAGGGGAATGGATGATTTCAGGGGAAAATGCGGAAAAATGTAATGGAGAGGGATGCATGAACTTTTGAACAGAGAAATCCCATAAAATCAGGGTGAATGCGATTTTTTTAAATGTTAGCGAAGGGGAATGTGGAAATGTTGCCGATATAAGTTGAAACCCTCCATCCCCCGGCGTATATAATGACCACTCTCTTAGTTCACGCATTCAATTTCCCTACTCCAATTTAAAAGCCGAGCTCCTGACAAGAGGGAAGTATCCCAGTCTTTCTCTTATTATTATCTGCTTTACGTGTACAAAATGTGTTTTAATTTCACTTACGTCTTAGTTTTCTCTAATAAATATATTTTATATATCCATCATGACTAATATTTATACAGACATCTGTTCATTATGTGTAAATATATGTAAACTTATTACCCACGAGATGTCAAAATGTAATATTCTACAAAGTGATGCTTCTAACTTGCCATGTGACTCGACATTAGTTGGTGCCCATGGGGGGTCTTCACAGATTTTTCCTTTTTTTTTTGGGGGGGGGGAGGGGTCAAACGTCATTTAGTGTTACTTTTAGTCCAAATCATTATACCGTAATCAAAATGCCTTTTCGGCCACAAATAAATTGGCACAGTGACGTCACTTGCTCTAATCCATTGTTATTATTACAGGGTGTTCGCAGATTACGGTCAAAGTTCATTTCCGGTCCGAGTGTAAATATAATTAACAAAATCATATTTGTTACATGCACGATAGTACGTTGAATGCACAGATGCATAGTCATTGAACGACGTTCACTGGGTTAACCCAGTAAATAAGGAACAATTGCCACATAATCGGGGTTAAGAGGTCATCAAGGGTCTTTACTGTCCTCGATAAAATTGGGTTATATATCCAAATTCAGTTATATATATGCCTCTGTAAGAAAAAAGGGCAGACCCGCTGTCGGTATGTCGATAGAACATTAGGTGTATAGGGTATCTATTGTAGTTTGACCCATATGTCAACGTCCATATGTCAAAGATCATACCTTTAACTTGTTCCTATTGAAGTCCAATTCAACAAGAATGATCCAAGAGGATTCGAGGTCAAAGATCACCCGGTCACCCGGTCACCCACCATTAAAGTATTATAGATATTTGGGGGACTTGTTCTAAATCTATCATTTAATTTTGGAATGTACCATCTTCAATTTGCAAAGTCAATGGCCGGAGCTTCCATAATTTCCGGGGCATGCACATTTGTCTGTGGATGCTTTGTTTCCTCTCAAATACCCGCTCTCAGTTTGGTGATGCAGTACAAGATGGACGTGAAAGGTCGTCTAATTTTACCCGACGTCCTCGCTCACGTATTTTATTTACGCTTCTATTCATTATGAAGGATGGTAATGATGACAGATTACACTTGTCACCAAGCTCTAGTGATTCTTTTAATGGTGTGATGAACTAGTGAAAGGCATGTAAAATCATGAGTGTTAGCCTTTCAACAATTTCTCAGTATCCTTATCCCTTACAGGAATAGATTCTAGATATACCCTAGTATAACCAGCTAAAACGGGTATTTATTGCTAATACGGTCTTTGCATCACGTAATGTTGCATAATCTTTGAATGTGGACATAATTTAATCTAAATTATCTTCTTTTTTTACCAGAGTAGATTAAACCGGTGTAAAAGGAGATATGGTCCCCCGGGAACCACAGTCCGGGCTCCATAGACGACAACGGAATAGAGCGTGAAACTAATGTTGCGTGAGTGCCCTATTCTTTACCGTTGTAGGTGAACTATAAGTCCGGCGGACCATATCTCATGCCACACCGATGTGAAAGTAATTATAGTCCTCCGTGAGCCACAGTCCGGGCTCCAAAGACAACGGAATAAAGCATGAAACTAATGTTGAAGAGTCAAATGAATCGAGTGCCCTATTCTTTACCGTTGCAGTCGGACTATGAGTACGGCGGACTATAATTACTCAGATCGTACTTAAAACTAACCAGTAAAATGAATGGTTAAAGACACTATCAGTGATTCATTCGAAAGAGTATATTTGAAATTTGCAGGAATAGCTTAAAAGTGAAGGATAAGTCTGTAAAATTCTCATAAGTTTACTTTTCCCAACTGAAGAATCGACAAAAAAGGAAGAAAACGGCAGTGTTCAAAGATATGACTCTCCATTCAGTTACGTGTTGTAGCAAGTGTCCGTACGGACAGTAATGACTAATATATCCGATTTTGTTCTTATTTGGTTGCTTCTGGCCTTATCCTTTTCAGGATATGTCAGGGTACCTAAACTTGTTACAAACATGCAAAAATCTGATTTTTTAATGATTTTTTCGATTTTCTGATGTGGCAAATCACTGATAGTACGTTTAATTACGCCTCATTATAATACGAGAAATGGAAGTAAATCCTGTATCTCACTTATAATAATAATAATATCGACATTTATATAGCGCCTTTTCTACAGGATACAGAGTGCTGTTGCCTATTATTATTACGCTGCCTTCAGGAAATCGTCACAATCATTTCGCTTCCCATACGATGGCAGCTGGCCAAGCGCACATACCTATCAGCACTTAGATTGTAATATTCACCATAACAGCTCCCCTGATTTCACTTGGGTCAACGAGGCATTGAGATTAAGTATCTTGCCCAGGGACAAAGACACGTTGACCACAGTGGGGCTCGAACTCACGATTTGAACGGTCTAATAATCACGAGTCCTGCGCTTTATCCACTGGACCACACGCAATTTGGTTGTAAAAAAAATAACCAATAATCAAAGAGAAGCGAGAAAGAGAGCAAATGCTTTTTACAATTTTTATTTGTGTTACAGACGCCGCCTTTTAAAGGGCGAATTCAGTACATCTATCATATTGTTATTTAAGAAAGCAATTGTTAAATAAAACAACAAAGCGGGATGTATTCATATTTTTCACTTGTCTGTATTACGTTGTGGTTTTAAAGAGACGAATTCAGTAAATGTGTCATTTTTTGTTATTTAAAGGGATATCAGGGAGACTATAATAACGGGAGAAAAAAACTTGCCCCGTCTTAGTGAGGCTTCGATCAGGGTATCCAACTGTGATTGAGGGCAGTATTCAAATGAATCTATGATAGAAAGTCATATTTATTTGATAATTATTGTTTACTGTTTCATATTTCCTATTTTTAAAATGGTAGATTCGCGATTTATGGATATCTCTTTCCGTAACTGTTACAATCACAAACAATATTGTAGGACTCTCACTAGTCTACTTCGTTATTAAAAGTAAAAATATTCGGTAAATCAATTACGCAATTTGTCATTCTTTTAATGTTGCGTTTATTTTTTAAGTTTGTGATTTGAAGTTTCCTTCGACCCTTCCCTTCCAAAGATACACTAACACTACACTAACACTACACTAACAGTATGAATTTGAGTGTTGTTATTTTCGTAATAGCTGCTTATTTGCTAGAAGGTGCGAAAATAAATGTTGCGTGAAAAAAATCAACGCTCTTATCATAATATGCTATCCCAACTCTGTGCGGGGCGCTATAACAGCGGCTCCCCGGCTTTGTGCGTGCTTAATATAGGAGTTTTACAAGCCTGGGAATATCGTCGGATGTTTTCTGAGGATGCAAATTTCTCTGAATTTGAATGTTTCAAAGATTTATTGGAAAATCGTATTTTGAATTTACCTGCTCTCCTAATTAGTCCAGGCTACAGATTCATTGAAAGTAATGTCAACCTTGTTTTATTAGATATATAATGTTTTTCAGCGGTTTCTAGACCAGTTTTTTATGCTGATTCTGAATCCGATGGATGCAGACGAGCAACCTTGAGCATTTTTGAAGAAACGCAAAAAATCAAAATGGCCACCAAAACACAAAACATTCATCTCTTGTTCACTCAAAAGTTGTAATTTTTCAGCCTGTGTCGTTAAAACAATCATTGTGACCAATTAACATATGATTCTGTAACCACGTAATCAATGAATTCAATATGGCCGCCAATATAATAAAGTGTCTGATCGTGGTCTAATTTTGACTGCTGATTGGTAATTTAGTGTCTATCCTGGTATTTTGGCAGTCTAGAAATTAATTAAAACCATAAGAAATATTTTTAAAAAACGTGATTATAAATTCCTTCATTATAGGATCCAAGATGTCTTCCGATAGCTATAATTGATAGCTGTGTCTAACCTAGTACTGCAATGTTTGTGTCAATCAGATCAATGTACACATCATTAGGTAATCCGAGGGATCGAGGCATGTAAGATGTCATCCAAGATGGGTTTCCAATATGGCTGGAAATGGCACTTACTTAGCGGCGATAAATCCGATCATCAATAGTCTAGAGATATATGTTTTTTTGTTTTTGATAGGTTTAGGCATCCATTGGTATTGGGCTATTTGATGAATAACGACTCAATGACACCTAAGGTAGCCATACTGGGATATTTGGAAGTGATAATCTAACTAAAAACCACAAAATGTATATCTTTAGCCTACACTGTGAATGAATTACTGACCTTTGTTGATTGACATTTGTAGCCCATATGAACGCCTATCTAGGAAGCCATCTTGCAGATATCAATCATTTTGATTATGTTATGATATTTAAATTGCTCTGAATGAGTTATAGTGGTATACACAAACATGGCAGCTCTTGGCTATATGTAGTAATGAATTTTGCCATTTTGGAGCCATCTTGAATGGTTTATTGATTTGATTGATTTTCAAATTTTTGAAAGCTGTTCATAATGGGCTCTATTAATATTTCATTGCTAAAGCATTGATATATATACCAATTTACCAATTCTACGGTCAAAAGTAGATAGATATCAGATACCTTGCTGTATTGGCCACCATATTGAATCTCTTAATTAGGTGGTTAATGAATCATGTTTTAATTGGTCACAATGGGTGGTTTGACTGGACAGGCAAAAACAATTACAACTTTTGAGTAATTAACATATGAGTTTTTAGTGTTTTGTTGGCCATTTTTAATTTTTGCGTTGCTTCGAAAATGCTCAAGGTTTTTTCGTCTAGCATCCATCGGATTCATATTCAGCAGGAAAAACTGGTCTAGAAACCGTTGAAAAACATTATATATATGGTATAACAAGGTCACATGGTCTGTAGCCTGGACTAAATCGGCTCTATACAGAAACATGCTTGGATTTTCTCTCTTACACAGCAGAAAATATTAAACCTCTCTTTTATTACATAATAACGGTGCCTTCGGCTTACTTTGGGTGTGATTTAATATATTGATAAGTATTCTAAGTATTAAAAATTCGGTTTCGGAACAATGTGGGCGCAATTTCCAGGAAATATCCTCGTGTCTTCAAAGGAAGCCAGACCGTAGGAATTACAACAAGAAGCCCTTTGAATAGAAATTATTCATTTATTTCCGGAATGAACTTTGCATTATGTAATACACGCTAAAGGAGAAACAAGTATGACAGCGTGTTTCTACCGATTACACATTAATGCTCACCGGGTGATACACTGGAAATTGTAAACCACATCAATCAGTGGGTTTTGTTTCATTCTCTCGTGATTGGACCATACTACTGAAAAGAAGACAACTTCTCACCCAACTTCAGACCAGAGTGATCTAATATAAACAGATTTACACTTCCGAGTACTGTTTAATCAAAGGACAAAGAAATTGACAAAATACCGCAAATTAAAAAAAAATCATGAAGCAATTGAGATGATGTGACAAACTTCATTTGGTTAAGTGAAAAGGCATCATAAAGATTGTTGAAGGGTACGTTTGCGGCTCTAGGTACGTTTCTACTGAAAACCAACCCGGTAGGACGCCACACAACGCGACACTATAATCTATTAATAATACGCGATTACAATTTTGTTTGTTGTTGCTTTTTTAACATTGACCCCCTCCTAAACATCAAAACAATAAAACAACATCTTATAGCGAATTATAATATGGATATATAAAATACTGCAAGTAAACTTGCGTAATCCCCTGGCAAGATGGCAACATGGAACATGAACTTCAGAGATGACCTTTGATCCTTGGTACATGACCTTTAACATCATCCACATATGAAGGAACTCCTATTGCACCTTAACCCCAAGTCTGGTTTAAATCAAACTTTTCAAAGGAGACACAAAACACCTAACCAAAACCGAACAAAACTGGAACTGGAACATGACCTCATATGACTTTTGACATTGGTCCATGACCTTAATGACATCATCCACATATGATGAACCCCCTGTAACCCACCTAAATCCCACGTCTGTTAAATAAATTGGACCAAACTTTTCGAGGATAACGGAACAACGAAAACCTAACCAAACTAGAACACACACATCATACACCACAGGACATAATATATCCCCTCGGCTTTTCAATCCGGGGGATAAAAACATAGAGGGAACGACTTCAAACGCCTCCGCGCCACCTCCGCGCCGCTGACCGATGGCTCCTGGCGTGAAACCGTATTTCATTGTTAAGAGCATAAAACGACTGAAAGAACCGGTGTGGCAGGAAGATATGGTCCCCGGAACTTCATAGTCACCATACAACGGTGAAGAATAGGGCACTCGATTAAGTTGACTCTTCACGCAACATTAGTTTCACGCTTTATTCCGTTGTCGTCTATGGAGCCCGGACTATGGCTCTGGGCGGACCATATATCCTTTTACACCGGGCGGAACCGACTGATGATTGAGTTCTGAAACTACCTCAATACAATTAGATGTAGGAACTTAAAGAATCCATTGAGGAACCTGAAGAATCCTCAATGAAAAATGATGTACAAGTGAGATTCTGCATTGCACTTAATTATGTTTCTTTTGTTTTAATGGCTAATATTTAATGAGTGGTTCCCGTGACGCCGGACACCGTTCCAAGTGGAATGTCGTCTTTATTGGCATTCCTACAGGTAAATGTCCGGCAGAAACTTTTCCTGTAATGGGTACTAGAGAATATATAAATAAGGCTGTTTGAGGCGGAATTTATTAAAAGTAGGATGCGATCAGTAGTCACAAGTATTGCTTTAAACTTATCGCCTAAGAATGTCTTCCGATTGCGTTTCGTAGCAAAATATCCATAGTATTTAATCGTGAAGGGAGTTGTAGAATAAAGAACAACACCCCTGTGATAACCAAAGTTCGAGTGACTTGATTACGAAGTTGAATTTGGTTTGTTGTATTGGTGGAGCTGCTAATGGAACGTTTTTTAATACCCAGGGCAGCAATTATCCTGGCGTACATAAAAGCATTAGTGATCATTGGTAAAAAGAATGCTGATAGAAAGACGGTTGGTGTGATTATATTTAAAGATCTTCCCGATGAAACTTCCAAACAGAGGTTAATTTTCTCTGGGAGATTCTGGTAGAGGTCTTGTTTGGGCCACTTAATGCAGAGTTCCGTGTTATTACCATTTTGTAAGGTTGACAGAGTAGTAGGGCCAAGACATAGTATCCACGCAGTCGAAAGCAGTTTGACAGCTCGTTTTTTACCTTTCACATACCGATGTCGTAAAGGGTGGCAGATGGCAAGAAAGCGATCAAGAGACATTAAGGTAACAATTGCAACTGACGCGTAGTAAGCGAGTAGTGCCAGTGCAAATATCATAAAACAGCTCGTCTTCCCTCGAAACGGTATGTTTTCCTTTATTGGGGAATGCAGAAAGACGCTAGCATAGTAGAATATGTTAACAAAAAGATATACTGTATCAGCTGCGGCCAGGTTAGCGAGGTAAATGTTAACGGACGTTTTCATTCTTGGCACCCTGGAGAGCATAACAAAGAAAGCCAAGTTACCAGCAATTCCGATGGTAGAAATGACTGAGAAAGTGCTGAAATACACAATTATCTCCGTCTTTGTGTAGAGCCAAACAGAAGCCGCGTCTGGATTGGTCAAGACGACGGTGTTCCAAGATGTGTACAACTTTCGCTTTCGTTACTAGCATGAAATCACTTGGGTTGTCATTGAAATTTGCCTACTTACGCGTGATGTGTGGGTAGTCTTAATGTATCATTAGATGTTGAGATGATTGATGATGCAACATTGAAAAAAAACTCGCTGAAGAATATTGTCATGTTTACGCTCATATTGTAACTAGACTGTCACGGGTCTGACTTTGCTTACCCTACGAGTTGTTATTATTTTACTGCTTGTGCGGCCTATTCCCCCACAGAACTACTTGTTCCCCAAAGACTATAGTAATATTTTCAGCTTCGGCGAAGAGATGATATACAGCACCCCGAGGCGATGAGGCTTACTCCGGGCCGGGGGTATATATATCCAGGATCCCGGGGTGTGGGTTGTATATAGAGGAAAGTCTCGTTGTACGGAGAAGTGAATCCGAGCGGGCAAATAGAGGTTTTTTTCCATTGTTTGCCATAAAGTAGGAGACTTGGTGGTAGAGGGAAAACTAGTTCATACACAGTATAAATTTCTGCTCATCATTTAAATGCAGCATTTCGCCATAAGTAAAGTAATTGGCCATCCTCTTGAATTCCAGTTCAGAGTTAAATTAGATTAGTTCAACACCAAATTGATTCCAATTACTGCTCCTTTGATAAAGTTAGGCTCTAAATGAAATTTAAGATCCAAACTTACTTCAAAATCTCTCGCGGACATATTTATACCGCCCATCCGCCAATCAGATTGCCAACTCCATTTAAATTTAAAGCAAGCAGTATTAAAATATTCGCGATCCTCCAATCCGATTCGTGAGCATACTGAACGTCAAAATAATATTTTTCATGAATCATTGGGCCGCTGGACTGATCTGACCAGAGATGGCACATATACCATATTGTATACACAATCAGGTGGGACCGGGACACTATATCACGATTAGCTATTAGAGTAGCCGTATTAGGATTGAAAAAATACAGGGATATATGCTATAATTCAAGAAATAACATAACAAATAAGACAGGGGGATATTTATATATCGTCGATGGTCACGCATAGTTTTGCGAATCGGATTTTGGTCAAATTGAGGTAATAGTGATTCTGGATGCCATTTTAGCCTCTTTAATGGTACTCAAAAATAAAGTGAAAAACCATCTATCTCCTAACCAAAATAGGCGCAGTTCCGAAAACACGCATCTTGTAATTAAAACGGGTCGTTTCACATTAAACAATCGAATACGCATCGATAGCTTTGGTGCCAAAGATCTCAAAGGGGCACACAGATAAATTGTGCACGAATACGTATTCGCTGGGGGACAAGATTGCCCACTTCAGCGATCAAAAATCGAAATAGGTCTATAAGATTTAAGGAAATCGGTGAAATTTACCTTTCTATACTTCATGAGGGATGGTCATGTTATTTCACATTTTAAGTTTTTTGTGTTTTAATATGTTACTTGTACTTATTGAAGCATACGGTCTGTGCGTCGTGGAAAAAAGAATTTTCCAAGTTTTGTAGTTTTAACATTTGTACAAATACACCAAATATACTATATTTTTGGGGGGCCCATAGTGACATTAAAGGCACTATCAGTGATTTGCTTAAATCGGGAGAGGAGACAAAAAAACAAAATCGAAAAAAAAATCATCAAAATCAGAATTTTTTGCATGTCTGTAACAAGTATACGGTATCCTAACATGCTCTGCAAAAATTTGTGGATATGCTTTTAAAAATTAAAAAAAAAAAATCTGAGATTTTAGTCATTGCTCTCCGTTCGGACACTTACTCAACACGTAAATGAATGGGGAGAATTAGTTATATTAGAGAACTGCCATTTTTCTTTCTTTTCGTCTATTCGTCAGTTGGAAAAAAGTACTTTATGAGAATTACTTAACAGACTTATCCTTCACTTTTTAAGCTATTCTGCACAAATTTGAAATATTTGACTCTTTCTGATAAACCACTGGTAGTGGTCTTTAATCCTCCGTTATTACCCAAGGGGAGGGAGTACCACCCCTGGGAAATATTTACGCGTAACGCAAAACGTTTAAAAACTTTCGTTAAGTGTTCCTATAATTATTTCACATCCTTCTGCTAAGTTTGGCGAAACAAATGTGAATGGAGCACCCTCACCGGGGTTTGCGTCGAAGTCGATTGGTGGGTGAGTGTTTATACTCCTATGCTATACCATTATTGAAATGCAGCATTCTGATTGGTCAGTTTCGCAATTATTCTGCAATAAGAGCGCGAATGCATTTCTTATCATTTATTCATTATGAGCATACAAAATACACATAAGGCATATTAAAATTAAAACCGATACAAAAAAAAAAAATAAAATCAAGTTTTTTAGTTAATAGAATAGGAAAGAATCGCCGGATAAAGGAGGAGAAGGAGGTTACTCTATAATCAAAATAGTTAATTTCACCATCAATTTTGAGTGGTGTTTGACAAACGACTTTATCATTACGGAAGGTTGTTTTTTCTCCCCCAAAATACACTTGTACGAAAAAAAAAAAAGAAAAAAATGAGAAAGTCTGAGAAACTTAAGGGGCATGACTCTCTGGAAAAAAGCAAAGCTTAGCGTGCTCCCATTCAATGACCATTGATTACTTATATGAAGAAGAAAACATGGAATGTTGCCCCTAGCTGCCCTTTGTCATGGAGCTTGTTGTAAGTGACGCCTATAGGTAGAACCTTTTGTCCTTCATAAGGACTACAAAGAGGCTAATGAGGCCACGCCCTTTATAACAATACCCCAATACTATATTAGCTTATATTATGTACTGCTAAGATTGGATTTATATAACCGTCTCCAAACCAAGAAGAAAAACTATGGAATACAACCAATGGCCCATGACCGCGATAATTTATATCATGAGCAAAGTTAACTAACTATGAGCTAAATAAAAATTATTCCCATGGCGCAGTTCAATAGTCCCTTCACTATGTATGAGCAATACTCCCCTGGTTTTGAGTATGATTATGATTACCCATGGAGTGCATGGGTCAGCTGTTGTTAACATTGTGCTCATCCAAGGCTACTGACCAGATAGCCCTTGGTAGATAGCATGCCTTACCATATTAGTGATATAGTATGGTTTGTATGTAAAAAAAGTTCGTTGTTGTTTTTGCAATTCCATTTAGTGTTCCGGCCCCCCAGGGGAAAACAAAAAATACAAAAATGAGGTCTTTCCACCCCAGCAACCAGAACGCCACTCACATATATTTGATACTAAATCATATAGCGCACAGCCTTGCAAAGCGGCATTTTGGTTATTGGCGTGGGAAAGGCTTTAAATATGGAAATTTTAATATCCATTGAAGCCTGTTTATAAATTTACCTTAAAAAGACTTTTGGGGAAAATTTATGTTTTCTGATCAAATTTAAAAAAAAAAAAAAAAAAGGAAACTTTGAGCATGTCACTTTATATGCAAAACATTTCACGTTCATCCGTTTCATGAAAAACTAAGAGGGAGTCTTCTTCCTTATCCGGCGCGATGTCCTGGTAGTATCATCTATGGGCTCATAATGTATCCTCGGGGCTGGGAAAAAAATAAAAAATAATGGCCGCCTTTATTTAGTTTTCCGACCCATCGAGGAATTATTCGCCTTAATAAATGATAGACCGCATTACCTTTAGGTATTAGTTCATTTGTTTAAATATGTGCACGGTTATGGCTCTAAATCTATATGTTGATTAAAAACTAGTCATTTTCCCATATCATTTGGGGCCAAAAACCGCAAGGAAAATCCATATTTTTTCATTTTATAATTTTATACTCTGATGTCTGTATGTGGAAAATGACCACTTTTGACAACGTGTGTGATCTTTGACGTCATTGTGACGCATATAGGTGTATGTGGGAAGCAGTAGAAAACGGGTGGACCAATGCTAATCAACGGGTATACCAAACATCGAACCATCATTATATATTGCTTTATAATAATGGATTCTTGGGGTGTTTAACACCCCACCCTTAGTAACCGTGTTACAAAAACTGTAACCATATGCGAAAATTGATTTTCTTTGATGTTAACTTTGAAATTCTGCAAACTAAATAATACTATATATAACATTTAAAACAACCCGCCTTTCAGAACAAATTGATATTTTCTTGGGAAAGTGTTGGATAAGCGTTAGTGCTCTCCAAATTGTTTAGATGGTGTTAGATTTTATGAGTATATTACCCATTTAATGTGAATTCGTGTTCGGTTGGGATATATTTAAAGAGATTTGTAGATTACTGTTTAAGATAGGAACAATATATGTAATGAGAAATTTAAGAAAAACGAGAAATTAGACATTTTATCCTCCAAAATCTTTGAGTTATGAAACATTCCAGTACAATTTTTAAATATTTCAGGAGTGGCTCAAGTTTTGAACAGTTCTAGCCATTATTTATTGGTGTTACAACATGTCATACTATTTATTATTTTTATACATGCACTACAATGTTTGGGTTCCTTCTAAACGTAATTTAATCAGAAATTTGTTTTTTTCTGCAAAAAAGAGTTAAAACATATTGGCGAATATTCAAGATATTAATTTTAAGGAGCCAATTTGTTAGAGTTGTAATTTTCTGAATCGTTGGTCATCCGTGGTCAGTCTGCGAATATTTTACACGAACGATAATGCAACAGTGAATGTTCCCACTTTAACCGCTTATGGAAGTCGTTTGTATACAAATTTGCAATGTTTGTAACATACACAATGCACTAGACATCGTCATCGTCGTCGTCGTCCATCATCATCATCAGCATCATCATCATCCATTCAACAACATCATCATCATCATCGATCATTAGCATCATTGTCGTCGTCAAAGCTCGATTTTTCCTTATTTCATCGTTATTGCCACCATCATCACGCCATCGTATTCCTTATCATCGTGGCATCATCGGCATCTCATTTTAAAATTAAAACCCGTAGCTATAGTAATCTCACCATCCAACATTAAAAATCAAGGTTTTTCAATGCAGTCGAATACGTATTCGACTCCTCAGAGCACAGCGAATCAAACATTTTTGTGGTTTGAACAATAATCGAACCACATTATGGGCGAAAAAAAAAAAAACATTTGAATAGGAAAACATTTGTTTTTCTTGGATTTTAATCTGTCTCAGTTATAAACCATTCATGTTTTTAACATACACCACTTAAAATAGCCTTTTCCTTTGATTTCATTTAATACACGCATTCATAAGTAACGCAACTTTCAAACGCCGTTTTTCTCAGAACTAGCATTTATGCTGATTTCGACAGTATCAGAACCCCCGACATATATATCATATATATATATATATTACCATATATCATATATATATATTATATATATATATATATATCTATCTTCTAATATAATCTCATCTATCTTAAATATCCAGATCCTCTCGTGGGACCGTGTGCATCATACGCGATGAGTGTACTTGGTATGCGAAACGTCGAATTATTTTGTTCGATCATCCATTGAAAAGACTTCTACATCCCACGTCCACGTGGCTTCTATACATAATCAAATATTGGAACAATGAGATAAACACACAATATATGGGAAAACATGCCTCAAGTAATATCACAAATTAAACAAGTGCGGTGATTGGAATTGTGAAATTGTACAATAATAGAGTGCAGGTCATTCCAGACTATAGGTACAAACACCTCTTCATCAAGCTGTTATGCTTTGGAGGAGTATAATGAGACAGAAGGTCAAAAACATAAGTAGGAGCCATACCAGACAGAATCTGGTAAGTCAGCAGAGTATTTCTATACATTGGAAATCGGCATGTATTTTCTGCGTTCAGGTATCTGCGTAGCTTCCCAGTTTTGTGAATAACGAAGGAGCAGCTGTAACAAATCGTATTTAAACTAGCGGGTGCCCGCGCTTCGACTTCAACCCGTCAGCTGATCGAACCGAGTAGATCACAAACATGAGTACATCATAAATTCAGGATAACAGTATCCTGGGGTACATGATTTTACACAATTGGTGGTCTAAATGAAAAAAAAAGTGAAAGAACCGATGACTCAATACAAAAGCTTACATTGTGTTTGTCGGATTACCATCTGCCGATCCTGATTCAGCCAAAGTAGTGAATCGAAGTCATGCAATTTTTTCCTACTCTATTTTAAAGGGATAAATGAAAATAAAGTCTTGTATGAATATGTTTTGCTCTTGATTTGTCTTTTAAATTGACAATTGAACAATTGTTACCTGTTAACACGACATCACTAAATAAAAGATTTAAAAGGGGAATTTCTGCCTTTGTTTTCTTTATAAAACAAGTGCCAGTTATAGCTGTAAGACAGAGCCCATTTGTGAATGCCTCAGATAGGTTATCTTGTCAGCTACAACTAGTGGCACTAACCTGCGTTGACCAACATTCAATGGTTGCTCACGGACAACTCTGTATGAAGATATAAAATTCATGGTGTCAGAAATCCCGGTGTCAGAAATGCGTGTTATATGGTTATTTGAACTGTACCTACTTAAATATTCATGCTTTTTAGTTAATAGGATAATCTTCTCAACAGATGGGATCCATTTCTAAATCTAGCAGCCGCAGCCGAGATGCTGTTCACCATGTTTCGACAAACGTTCCCGCCCGTCACCAATCATTGCAATCCCTGCAACCCTGAAGCCAAGAAACCAGCAAATGAGCCCAAGAGTTATAGAGCTATCTCGCTGCTATCTCATATCTATAAGCTGCTTGAGAGATTGATACTCGGTAGGATCAATGATACGGTCGAGGCAAATATACCCCGCCCCAAGCTGAATTTCGAAGAGGTAAATCAACAACTGATCATCAGGTACCAAGATTAGTTAATGACATCGAGACAGCCTTCCGGAAGAAGCACAAGTTTGGAGCAATCTACATAGATCTAACTGCTGCGCATGATACAGTCTGGCATCGAGGTCTCAAGCTACTCAAAATCCTCCCTGATATCAAGCTTATCACGTTCATAATGGTTCACATCAAAGAGAGATCTTTCGTCCTGGAGACATCAGATGGGCAATACAGTAGAAAACGCAAACTTCGGAACGGTATCCCACAAGGTTCTGTCCTGGTACCCAGTCTTTTCAACATTTACGTCTCAGATATGCCAAAGGGAGATTGTTCGCAGTACTCCTACGCAGACGATACGGCACTTGGAATAGCTGCTGATTCCTTTGAGGCCTTAGAAACAGTGTTGCAGAAAGACCCAATCTCTGTAAGCAATTTTTTCCCACCGATGGCACTTGAACTCAGCAAACCCAAGACCGTCAGCTCTGTTACGTTTTCACCTTGCAAATCGATGCACAAAAGAGAACTTAACATTACTGTAGATAGAGATAAACTGTCACACGACCCAACACCGAAGTACCTTGGCGTCATAACGGATACTTTCAATTAACACACCAAGGCAGTCGCCGCCAAGACGCAGTCTCGTGTCAACCTCCTCAGAAGACTCGCAGGAACTGGATGGGGTGCATCTTTGGACACTTTACATACATCCTGCGTTCTGGATCATGCAATGAGACTTGTTAGTGGTTGCCTTTTGGCAACGCCTGTAGAATATCTTCCAATTCTGTCTTGAAGTGTGATGAACCTGGTAGCCTTATCCCCCGCCAACACCCTTTGAGGATCAGAGAATTCCACGGAATCACTTTGCTACTCAATCCATGACAATGCAGTCGCAGTATCCCTATCGATCATCCTGGATCAATGACAGATGGGCTGAGCAATGGTCATCCTCTACCTTGAACCTAGAGAGTTTGTGGACAGCCCATCTAGTAAGCCTAAAGGCTGTGACCTTGATAGGAAAGCATGGGTCAACCTCAACTCGTGACTCAGAACTGGCATTGGCCGTACAAAGCCTTCACAAGATCGGTGTGGAACTTTCACCAACCTACGATTGTGGAGAGTCACAAACCATTAGCCATATCATAGATGATTATGAGTCACCTACAAGTCCCTAAGAGGAATCTTAGGCCTGATCAACCTGGCCGATGAAACTATCAGCTGGTATAAAGACGGATTTTCTACTGTGATTTTGGGCTCACACGAACGAACGAGCGACCGGCAAATCATGCTCGGCCCGGTCGCGATATTTTTTCCGTAGTTAACTTGTAAAATTACACTATAGCTTGAATACCCGGTGTCTAAAAAAGAGAACCCTAAAAGCGCCTATATTTCACGATGAAAACAACAATACTGTTTTAGTTGTCTTTGAACAATACACATTCTCCAAGCACATTCTTTTGTTTATGGTTTCTTTTGTTTTTTTTGCGACACCCGGTAGATAGACGGACTTCGTCTACTTCACTTCATCAAAATTCGGAACAAATTAATTTCTCAAAATTGAGCAGAGCAGGGTTCGAACCTGCGACCAGTAAGGATTATGAATGATTCTTAACTACTAGACTAGCTAGGGATTTGCTTGCGAATTGGGGATTTTAATTCAATATACATGCGTATATACAATAGATACGCATAATAATAGAAACAACCAATATGATGTGTTTTTAAGTGAAATGTGGCTATCAAAGATGATACTGTAATACACAAGTTAACTACGGAAATAGTTTCGCATCCCGGGTAGTCGTTTTTGTTTTTTTAGATGATTCAAGAATCATTTGTTTTACTTTTCCCATAGATTTGTGTGGTTTAAAAAAGCGCCAAATAACTTGTTATCTTTGGCTAATGAAAATACCATTATGTGAATTCTAGAAAATTATATTGAGTAATTCGCTAACACGTCAAGTCCTTAAAGTGACAGGAGGAGATTTTTTAGGATACGAATTTCTCTCAAATTTCACTGGATCGGTTGTAGACCACCTACCGAGAACCTTTCGAAGGTTTATTGGACAAACAGGTACAAAAGAAAACCGCAAACCTTGTTTTGAACTTGCTTGCTATCGTAATCGTTCCCCATAGAAAACAATGCTTTGACTTTCTGTCGTGCACGACAGAAACTACTAAATCATCATCTTATTACATAAAGACGACGTATTCGGCTTATTCACTTCAGGTGTGATCTAATATATTGGTAAGCATTCCAAATATGAAAAAACCGGGGTTGGGCAAAAATTGTGGGCGCTTCTTTCTGGAAATCTCCTCATGTCTCTTTAAATGATGGAAAGGACGGAGAATTTTTAAGGTGAGTAGGGAGGTTTCCAAAAAAAGAGGACATTCGGATTGTTAAGCTGTCAAGAGTAGCAGTGTGAAAGGGAAAAGGTACACTGTACTCAAATGTCCGGCCTTTTAAAGCAAAGGGCACTCGACTCTACACGCAAACTGTGATTCCCTTAAACCACCAGCGAGGATTGCTTAGTCAGGTAACTTAACTTTGTTATCAACTTTAACTTTACCTTGTAGGAAAATCATAAATAAAAAAGGTTAATGCCTCAACAAAAATCATACATGAAAAAGACCATGTCGTTACGCATTAAACACCCTCTGTATGAACAGTCAACCAATTGTGATAATAATGAGCGTATACATATTATTGATAATTGGCGTTTGGCAAACACAGTGCATTCATAAGTATTTGCGTCAGAAGTCCATACATTATTTGTAGTATTATAATAATACTTCGTTAGGTTCTAAATTAGAGGTCATTTTAATTATTTAAGGCCTTGTTTATTTTAAGGAATCCGTGATTCTATTTACTCAAATGGGTTTTGATTCGGTGTTTGCTCATTTTTTTATTGAAGTTGTATCCTTTTATCTGAGCACTTATTTCGAATGTGCACTACGTACTCTAAGCTGTGTTTCAAATTACCGTGTGAATTGTTTTCACCATATCGATTTGCAAATTGGAATGGCAATGCAAATTGCATGGAAGTGCATTTCTGACTATCGATCATAAGCATTGCGTTATTAAAACAGTGTAGAAAGTACAAATAAGTGTCCTCCAAATCTGCATACATGGATAGTTATACATCATCTTTTCCTACAGAGATATCATATTGCCAATGAGAATTGGCAACGAATTGAACAAAATATCGCAACAGGAAAACATACTTTTAATTTAAACTAAAAAAACAACTGGTTTTGTTGTAAAAAAAGGCAATATCATGTAGTTTGCAAAGCCTCAGCGGAATCTTTAATAGCATTGAGATCCATATTGCTTAAAAATGATCGTTTCTTGGTAGTGAATCAAGTACAATTTTTCTAAAGTCGCTTTCTTATGGGTAAACAACAAAGAACTTGTTGCTATTGGATAGCAGTATACATGCATCTAGATGAAACTCGGCTTTTACTGCACCGTTTTTGACCGAATTTTCAAGGATTTTTTCAGCTTATATTTGTATATACCGGCCAGTAGTCAGCTTTGAAGTAGACTAAAGAAGAGTTCCGGAATGGTGATATAGTTTAAAAGACACTGGCACATTGAAAAATGGGCGCCCTAAAGATTTTTCAAAATCGATATGTTTGCTGGTTGTAAGGCTTTGATATCAAAAAGACTCACCCGAAATGATTAAGACCAACTCAGCTTCCTTATGGGTAAACAGAACGATTTTATAATTTAACGTCGCCGGCGACGTAAATTCATTAGACGACGAAAATGGCGTTTAACACAAGAACACGCCGCCGATGCATGTTTCCCACGCTAGGCACACTGTTTGATCGTCTATAACCTTTGGGTTTTAATATCAGTGAGTACGGGTTCAAAAATATGCATGTAATAGAACATTTGTTGACTAAAGTATGGAAAAAAACTTAAAAGTGGCCTACAAATTACCTGGATGTCTTTATCTAATATCAATGATCCCGATCTGTTGGGGGATGTTATTTTATGTGTAAATATATCTCTGGTTCCAATGGCCTAGATATCATTTGAGAGCAAATTGAAGAAATTTCAGTTTGTGAAAATGTGCAGGAGCCGCTTAACGCAGCGCACTTTGTTTCATGAACCAAAACTCAAGCTATCGATAAACTTAAGGATGCAATCAAAGAGCCACATTATGCTTTTCAATGCACTTTAAATAACAGTTAATTTGATATAAAATTCTTATAGATTTTCAACTGTCTCACAGGTGTATTTATTGACTTACTCGATTTTCGACCGTCATACGACGTTGTCGTTTTGCAGGAGTGAAATTGTGAAGCGGGAGAGAAGTCACATGACTCAGGATTAACATCCGCGTCACATGACTCGATGTCCGAGGATATGGATGGGTGGTACTGGTGGAATCCTTTGTACCTATGCGGATATTTGAATTATTGAATTCATTCAAAAAAAGATGCCTTAGGTGTAATTATCAAAGCATCTCCTAAGTTCTTATGAAATCAGTTTTTATTGCGATTAGTGGCTAGCTCTTTTCTGGTTGGGTTCCTCGCTAAATGATACTACGTCTTTTGATAAATTGTCTGTAATATATAATTTAGACTTTAGTAAATAATGGGTGGAAGAAATAGTGCATTTCTTTCAAAAAAAATTACTTGTGAAATCCTCCTTACAAAATAAAGAGTTACTGTATTAATGTTAGTGAGTAACTTAACCGTTACATTCATGGAAACAAAGTAGAATATTTCACATATTGATTAAATTTTTTAATTTTGTTTTTTTTTTTTTTTTTTTTTATTACGACTGTAATATATGTGATGTGATCTGGGAAAACCCGTGCATGTCGCGCAGACAATTTTGAAAAAATAAAGAAAATATCTTAAAATCTGTTATGTTGTACTTTATTTTGTCAGATTGTATAAGACATAACTTTTGATTGTGTATCATAGAAGAAAGAAGTAAAAAAGTTATGGAAACCTTAAAATTTAATATTTCAAACTTTGCAAGGAGAGTCACAACTCAAAATATAAATTTTCACCATGTGACGGTTTTCCCAGATCGCATCCCATAGGTCCTATGATGATAATGCAATGTGTATGTAGATGCATCAAACCAGTAAAGGTTTGTACTGTCTAAATTAAATTCAAATATTATAGATTATGTAATTTACAACATTTGAGCGTTTCACGTAAAGTGCTGACCACCTGGAGAATAATTAACCAAAATGAACCTTATTTTCAAAGAATTTGGAAAATATTGAATATAGTGCTGCTTCATTAAGGAATCTGATACTTACAGGATCTGATGATAATCCTGGGATCATAGCATAAAACGAATTCAAATTTATACATCAAGAAAAAGTAAATATAGATGCCCTTTCTACATTATTTATATTTTCATACTTTTGATACCAAAATAGGTTTCAAAAGTGGTGTGGCATTCCATAGCGTCTCTTTAAAGCAGAAACTTCGATCATCACCGCATATGTCGTTCAAGGCGTTTTAAACCGCTTTTAAATCAATCAAAATAATTACGCAGTACGACTAATAGGAACCCATCATGCCTTGTTAAATTCAATAGCAACCAAAGACAACAACCAACAAAAAACTTCACTCATCCTTCTTAATACCGCTAGTCCCCTTTATTCCATCTTTCCTTATAATTCCAAAGTTTACTCTAAATTTCCCAGCAGTCAAACTGTTTGACAAAAATAGAAATTGTTTCATGAATAAAGAATTGTTTCAATAAAATACTGTAAAATATCCGATTTAGCAGTTCATATGATTGACAAAACTATCTCTTTTTCGTAAAAATTTGCACACGTTTGCTACTCGGTTGTATTTAGTGTTTGCACACAAAAGGCCTACATTATGACCTCTCCATTTAGCAAAGCATAAGCATTCCGATGTTATGTGTTCGAGCTAAATGAATCGGTTGTCGGAAAATCCTTATTTTGAACTACACCCCAACATTGCACCGGAGGGATTGGCATGATTTAAAATCATCTTTAAAATCGTAAGAGAAAAAAATATGTATATTCTGTTTTTCACTTTTTGACGCCATCTCCAGAGCGTAGCCAGATCGTTCCAGGTCCCGTTGCAGCCTAATTCATGCGATCGTAGGGCAATGTGGGCCAATGCAAAATTTCAACAAATTTGGACCTCAAATGACATTCCAACCCCATTGGGCAATGATGGAATACCACAGAGCAATCGAATGCCAATTGTTGGTATGGAAGTTGGCATCCAGATGGCTCATTATCATTGCTTTGAGGTGTCCGATCGGATAATATTCGGATCCTACGAATGATATGAAAAATTGGAGGATTTGCACCCAATATTATTGGTCTCGCTATGAGTTTTAAAAATTGGGCCGCCTGGTCTCGCCCAATATTTTTGCAACTCATAGGCTCGGACCAATAAATTTGGGCTGAATCATCCAAGGTTATTACAATGTCAGCATGCCAACTGCCAATAGTGATCCCGGTCCTACCGGAAATCATTTTGTACCGAAATTCCTATCCCACAATGCACCAACGATGTACGAGTAGATATGCATCACTCCATGCACGCTCGCGGTTTAGTGCGCCTCCTTTAAACTACGCGCACATTTTGTGGCGCAAAAATTACAAGGCAATCAAATAGTACTCGTTCCTGGTAAAATTTATGTACAGCAAACGGTTTTCGTACAGTTATGACAGAAAAATGGCCGTAGGCCTATGACACAAAACACCATAGAATATATATGCGCTATTTATTTTATCTACTCGTACATCGTTGGTGCATTGTGGGATAGTAATTTCGGTAAAAAATGATTTCCGGTAGGAAACCCAGGATCCACGTATTCTTCCAACGTTTGCCAATGTTGGGCCAACATTAGTTTGCTACCGGAATCACAGACTCATACTCATTGATAAATAAAGCCACAGAGGTCACCGACCGGTCAAACAGGGTTGATGGAGTGAGAATTAGCTCCGGTGTGTGTGTGTGTGTGTGTGTGTGTGTGTGTGTGTGTGTGATCCACTGTCTAAACTACTCCAGAAAATATAAAATCATTCTGTTTGCCCATAAGGATATTGATTTGACCTTAATCATTTAGGTAGTACTAAAAAAGCTTTACAACCATGCACAGATATCAATTTAGAGGGCCCACTATTTTTCAAATGTGCCAGTGTCTCCTTCACATGACATTCTCATTACAAAATATGTTTTAATATTTCAAAAAATAGGAGACTAATTTTTGCTTGTATCATTCTTCTAGGACAAACTGTAAACTCACAAAACTAGTGATCATTAAAATGTAAACATTTATAGTCAACTTTTGAACGCCGTGCTTGCACATTGCTTAACTAATTTTAAAAATTGAAACGGCGAAACGATTTCAACCTTTTTCCCTGACAATTTTTCTAATTCTAAAAGTTTATTTATTCCGTGTGAATGCTTTCTCGGCATTGAATGTGACTATTTTCAGTTTAAAATAATACTACAGAATCAATAAAGTTATAAACTAAGAGACGGTTTTACAGGTTCTTCGGACATTGCAGAAATGTTCCCCAAAGTAAAATATAAAATTTTCCACAATGCTGCTAATGATCATACGTGACCGGATATGATAGCGACAGCTAGGAAAAGAGGAGGTATAGTGTCATCCCATAATGCAATTCTTTGCACTGGTTGCCACATGAATTTATAGTGTCAATTTAAGTACTTTTTGTCACTATAAATTCATGTGACAACCAATGCAAAAATTGTATCGGAAGAAATGCATTGTGGGAAGAACACTATACATCCTCTTAGAAAATGTGAGGTATTGCGATAATGAGCCTGTCTAGAAACTAAGCATGACCAATGTTAAAAACTCAATATGTCTCGATAACATTTTTGTCTATCTCCCTCACATGGGCGTATCTCATCAAAAACAATTGGTTAGGCCGTTTGGATAGTAAAACCGTGTCCTTAATTGACCCAAAAGACAGTATGTTAATTAATGTGTCGGCCACATTTGGAGAATTTTTTTTTCTCATTACATCAAAAGGAAACATTTCCTGAGCTGAGCCTTCAATTTCACTGGGTAATGAGAAAATATGAACCTTCCCCTGATACCAAAATCTCAATTTTGATGGAGTAAAGTTGTGTACAAACAAAATATAATATAAAATGGCAGATATTGTTATTACAAAAAATGTACTAAATATTGACGTTTCAAATTGCCAAACTTGACCATGGACTCACATCCGTCAGTATGAAGAACACATTAACACGCAAATCTGAGGTGACGTATCAACGATTCGCGCGACGTATGTTCGAAATATCGCCGATTGGTGTCCTACATAATGACGGATACTGACAATGTAAAAAGTATAGGCAAATTCAACTTCCGTCACTATGTCGTGCAACAAATCGGCGAATTTTGTATATTTATTGCGCTTCATACTGACGAATAATTTCAGCATTGATTTTATTTAGTTTAAAAGCCTCGTTGCATAAATACGCAATAATATAAATTTTCAAGTGTCAATCTCTAACGTAAACTTTTTATATTGGTGCGTACTGACTCTTTAATGTTGGTCATTTTGCAAATGCCATTTTCTCAGAAACGTTTTTCGTACTTGGGTTTAACATCCGTCACTTTGTAATACACACAACGATTTGGAATGTCTTGCTGCATATGGCTTTGCTCAATTTACCAGAAAGAAAAATACATTTTTTGAAAACGTCAGGCAGGGATGTAGAATGTTATAGGATTTTAAAGGAAGTCATATATCTGTAAAAGTCGAGTTATATACCAACTAACCAAATCTGAACACTTTATAGATTTAATATTAGGGAAGTTGGCCATTTTAGCTACTTGTTGAGGAATTTGAAATGTTCATGTTCCCCTTTCGCTCTGTTCGTCTCTCTAGCTGTATGTCTGTCTGTCTTTCAATAGCGAAGTCTGCCGAAATTAGCCATAGTCATCCCCAAAAAAGGACAGCTGTCAAGCTATCGTACACCATCGTAGTGTTTTATCCTAAAGACAGCTAAGTATCAAGTTCTTTATTGTTGTACCTTAGGATAACATTTCCAACTTTTACGTTTTGTTCTTATCTTACTGATAGTATCACAAAACACGAGGATTTGTAAGTTAATTTTTCAATTCTATTTTACATACTTTTGTTAGCGCCACAAGGTTTATTAGATATTTTTGTAAGGGTAGAAATTAGACAGGGGCTCCCTGTCATTTAAATTTTGGTCCAAGGACAAGTTTGTGTTTGGTCAGATTATTTCAACCATATTTAGCTGCACCAGACGAGAGCCAAACATGTAGCGGAGGTAAATCAATCAGTAATACGAAGTTAAAAGTAATTAAATTTTAAAGTACAGTAGTGTTGAGAACGCCATGGATCGCATTCAGATTATGAAATGACTGTTTGCTATAATGACAAGGAAACAGTAGAATGAAAAGCCTGATTGCAAATCATATCAGTGATTGTATCCAAGATGACTTGATACAGTCGTAAATTATAGATGATCACATTTTACTATATTTTCTGGCATACGCCATGTTAGATGCCAACCTGCTCGCGCATATGAAAATATCACGTGTTGAAACATTTAAGAATGATGTTTGTCTTCAGCTTGGACGTTATAAAGATTTACTTTGAGCAGGATCCGTCTATTTCAATGATGCTCCCTTTATCCGGAGTGCAGACAGGAATGAGAGTTTCGAGCAACCTCTTTATGTAGGATACACGAAGTGATCCGGCAAATATGTAAGCTGACCAACTTTCTTTTGTTTCCAAAGTGCCATAGTTCAGCACACATTGCTATAATGAACTATTTCTTTAAAAGGTTATTTTTTTGTACACGTTTGGTATGAATTTTAATGTATCTGTCACAAGTGCGGTTGCATGTATGGACAACGTACAAACATGCATTTGTCAAAGTTACACCCGTGTATATATATATTTTCGACTTTCATGGAATAATGTTTAGTCGTTTGACAAGTTTTTCAATCTGACGAAAATTTGTACGCAATATGCTAATGACATTGAACAAAACTCTGCGCCAAATTGTCGTCCAGTGAACCTGTCGCTCTTCCTCGAAGGAAACTGAGTAAGCGCGGCATTATCAAATACGAATCTTCATGCATGTAATGAACTCCTGTATGTGGCCCCATCAGCCACACGCCCATACAAGCGATAATTTCTGTAATTGTTTCATAATATTTGTGAACTGAGATTTTTTAATTTCTATTTTTGGATACCACATTGATGCTTAGAGTTTTTTCTTCAAAACTGATAAAATCGTAAAAAAGGAAAAAGTGCCAATTATGTAACGCAAATCCTTTTGGGTTGTTCCTATTTTGTTCTTATTTCAAACCTTTTCAGCATCCATATGTCTAAAAACCCAAAATGGCACAAGTGAAAGCCATACTAAAATTATTTTTCTGTGTTTAAAATATTTCCACATGGTCAACATTTTGGAAAACACATTACGCAAGAGAAAAAAAAAATAAATGTTAGTTTTAAATTGTCAGATATTGTCTGTCAATGTTATTAAACTAAGACACGACAGGAAAATGTTTTTAGCTACTCTTCAATATTTGCAAATGAGAATGATGCTGCGTTTAATGAGAGAAAATGAAGCTCATCCAGTTTTGAGTTTAGTCTGCGCCTTGATGACATGTTTCGCGCCATATATAACAAAGCACTCTTCTACGAAAATTTGATACTAAAGGAACCAGAAACATGTATTTTTAGCCAAATTTTTTAAATAATGTTCTTACTGAATTATCCTCATATTTTCAATATTAATACGAAGGAGTCATTTGATTGGTTCAACATTGATTTTTCCCTCAAAGGTATGTATGTCCAGATTGTTTGTGGAAATTTCCACCTACTTCCGTATCTTTTCAGATTTTCTGTGACACTTTTTCCTGCGTTACCTACGAATGCATTTCTTCATAATCCCAGTAACCCCATAAGAAAATAAGATACATCACTAAGTATATTCTCTAAAGAATCTTTGATATCATCGCTACTGAAATGCATTTCTTCAAACAATATTCTACTTGAGTTACGATGCCAGAAATTAAAAATGGCGCAAAGCTGTGTTTGGTTAAAATATGGATTGCCACAGTGGCGAACCGACCGGGGGAGCAGGGGGGGCAAGTTGCCCCATCTGGCTCGAAAAAGCGGGACGATATGGACCAAAATATGCATTTTCATCCCTCTTTTTCGGGGAATTTCGACCAATTTCAGCCTAAGTTTGGGCAAAATTAAAGTAAATTTGGCTATTTTCGCGCGCTACGCGCGCATTTCGTCAAGTTCAGACCTCATTGGAGCAAAGCGCCGGGACGATTATGAATTTTGCCCCCTCTGGCGGGACGACTTCATCGGTACGCCACTGGATTGCCAATAAATCCAATTTAAAAGTTCTGTCATTTCCACAAGCAAAAAGATTCGTAAATGATATTTACGGAATAGGTACACATTGTGATACCATCTTTATAGCTCATGGCTAATCATACTGCACTTTAAACATTTTGAGATATCATCCAAAAAAGGGCGTATTCGTAGGTAATTTTCAGGTACCAAAATGTTACCGTTGAATACTACTTGGAGTCATAGGATTTTAAAAAACAGCACTCTTCGTGGCTATGTATATATTGGTATGTAAAGTGTGTTCATTGAATTTGCTTTCAAATGAAAATGGAAGTTTGTTGACATGTATTCACAAGCGCTAGAAAAAATAGAATAAGTACTTAGATTTGTAAATATTACGTTTGTAATAGTTAACGACTTGTAAAGTTTCTATTTGATAATTTGTATCAAAAAACATCCATCACAATGGATGAAATGATGAAAATGAAAACTCCTGGATTTGATCCTGTTACATCTATGGTCTGCCGATCTGTTTCGGGCCAATAGGCCCTCACTCATCAGAAACTAGATGTAGAATGAATGAATGGCCGGAAAAACTTTAAAATAATCGCCTCGACTGCGCCTCGCTCATTATTAAGTTTTTCCCGACCTCGGACACATAATTCACCCATAAGCGATACTGCATCTCCCTTTATTTCTTAATACGCAAACAATTTTATTTCGAAATCTCTGAGTCAAGCCTTACTTTCATACTGTTATATTTAATGTGATTGCCAAAAACCAATATATAAATGTAGTGGGTATCATTATTTCAGTACGTCAAGGAGTACATTGACAAGGGTGAAAATTACTTAGACGACAGTGCAAACAAATAAATCGCCAAAGTGAGGCCATTATTTTTATCCTAAGATTGAAAGTAATTTAAATAATTTTAATAACTACTTGTGGGGAAAAACAACAACACTTTTTAGCCTGTGACGCGACGGCTTCTGATACCGGAATGATTTAGCAATAATGTTTCCGATGGCCACCTTAATTGGTATCAAGTAAACCTACCTGATATTACCTGTAACGCATATTGTGGGAAGTTCAACTACCTGTGATGTTGTTAGGATCGATTTTGTTTTCGAAATGTGCAACTTGTTTAGATGTACTTTTACATTTTCCCGGTACCAACTTATTTGCAACGAATGACTATCCTTGAATGACATTTGCAGTTGTTGTTATATCTAACACTTTAGCTAAACTTTAATTTTGATGTGCCTCGTCTATTATAAGGGCGATGTAGATATCCACGGCAAACCCGCTGTATGCAATGGATGACGTATCAACATGGAATGCACCATAAATGTGTTTTATCAATTACTAATTAACTATTTAAATTTATTTTGAACAATCTTTTTATTTGAAAAAGAGAAACAAAGAAATATTTATAAATAGAACATATTAGCTTATCTATTCTTTTAGAAACCTTCAAACAGCAGATATGCATTTTTCCCAATCATTTATACCGAAAGGTTGCAATCTTGTATAATATATACTCGCTGGCATTAAAATCGGAACGGGCATGCATTCATGTTCTTACAATTAAGTGTTCCGATTTTGTTATTTTCATTTTCAAAGAACGATGGAATTTGCCGGTGTGGCAGGAGATATAGTCCTCCGGACTCATAGTCCACCCTCTATTCAGTTGACTCTTTACGCAACATTAGTTCACGCTTTATTGCGTTCTCGTCTATGGCTATGGCTCCGTGGGGGTGGGGGACAATATTCTCCTTTTACACATTTGCGTACCATCGATTAAAATTCTTTTACAAATAGAATCAAAGACACTTTTTTTAAATAATGAAATTAAGACAATATCTGCTGGCAAAATTGTCCAAAAATTTAGTTCAACTACGACTATTAATGCACTATACAGAATACATTAAAACAGGTATTATAATATCAGCGTTCTGATTTCAATGGCAGTGAGTACGGTATACTGAATGCAAACAGAATTAAACATAATCTATACCTGAATTACTGGTTCTAATTTTCTCATTATGTGCATTTCCATATCTGCTGCATATTGTGTAAACCTAACCTAAAAATCTTACAAAATATAAGAACTTAAGGACATTCATGCAGAAAAATCTACATAGTTAATTTTACATGTGCTTTATAAGGTTAAAATTGTTTAGGGTAGGTGATGTTTGCAAGTAATCAGCAAACTTCTACCATTTTATCATACGATATACTTCAAACATAATGTTGTAACATTTACATTTGCACAAAAAAATATATTACGCATTGAAGTTTTCTCTTTATGTGCATTTCCATTGCTGATGGATATTGTATGAAATCATTGACCCTTACCAAAATATGATGAGGCCTTTTTATCAGTGGCATAGCCAATAGGGAAAGGGGGAAGAGCAACTGCCCCTTGAAACAATTTGAGGTAAAATCAGAGAAATATTTATGAAAAATCATGGAAAATCAGCTGTTTGTAGACCCTATTTACCCTCCCATTGGGTCGGCCTTTCCCCTAACCGGGCTTTTGCCCCCTCAGAACCAAAAGGCTGCCTACACCAATGGCATTTATAGGGTGATTGAAGTCACTATTCAGAAATTGTCGTTTTCATTATGTACTTCATTTCTGTAAACAAGTGTAACGAAATTAATATGTTAGGAGAGCGCCATATTATTCAATATTTTATGTTATGATAGGTTTTGCTAGGAAACATTGCTAAGCAGTCGCTTTTGGTTCTGCATCACTAATGGCTCAATGGGACACCGTGTATCATTTGTGTATTTTTTATTCGTAAAAATGTGCAGTACTTTTCTGGAATCTGGAGTATTCAGCTAATAAGTTAATTAGATTTATTTTGATCAACCGTTCCAAAAAACAGAATATTTAAGGTGGAACATATTAGATTATTCTATGTTTGTAACCTTCAAACAGCAAAAGTGCATTTCTGAGAAATCAAAAGGTTGCAACCTTGTGTATATTATTAAATGTAGACGGAATCAATCACAATATATACCTAGATTACTGATTCTAATTTTCTCTTCATGTACATTTCTATTTCTGATAGATATTGCATGAAACTATTGATTCTTACCAAAACACGATATGGGTTTTTCTTCAGTGATAGAAGTCACTATTCAGAAATTGCCGTTTCCATTTTGTCAGAATAATGCTTTGCTTTCTTTGCCAACAAAGTTAAGACGATCTAATTAAATTGCCGATCAAAAAAGATAAATTATTAAATTTAGATAATTCACGATTTCCTCAACGTAAACAAATTACCTAGTCGCTTTTCCTATTCATGCTCAATTTAATTATAAATGCTGTAATTAGCTGGAGATAATTGCTAATTTTACAAAAATAAAATTTTTAAAAAGTTTTAAAACGCTAATTTGGGGTATTTGTTTTGTTTTTTCTTTGCAATGTAAATTTTTAATAACGGTTCCAAAACAAAAACGAAAACAAAACTGAACTTGATGATACAACGTTAGATTACTAACAAAATGTCGCAATTTAACATCTTTTTGCTATTTGTCTCATGTCCATACGGTAGGAGCCGAAGGTTTTCGTAGTTCCAGATGTAAATTTTGTTCGGTAATGCATTGGGGGTTTAACACGCAGCGTTATTTCTTAGAGTATTGCAATGTGAATTTGGATTGTAATATAATTGGACTAAATTGATATAAATTAGTAGAATTTGCCTGGTATGAATTTTTGTGACTCGTCGTGTTAATAAGACTGAGATTAACAGCAGGTAGAGGATTTTCTTGTTTTTCTTCCTTCCGGTTCTCCAATAACCAATACAAATCGGCACGTCTGCTGATAACATAAATTCATAATTATGGTTGCGCAGGGGGAAAAGGTGGAACGGTTTTCTCAGAGTACAGTGTTTTACATACCTTGATTTTAGATATTACGGTTTTTACGAAATGATGCCACCTGTCACACACACTCTTGCCTGGTTCCAATGTGAATCAGGTTATATTCATACGATGTTCACCAACATCAAATTACGTTGAGGTGTTCAAAATTAAAGTACAAACGGCAATTGCTTATCAGCATATTACCAATTGCGATGTAATTGAAGCGAAGGTCAAGGATTCGTACCTACATTGGTTGCAATGAACAAAAAGCCTTTGGATCAACTCATTCAGTAAGGAAATGGAAATGTAATTATACTTTAAGCATTGTTGAAGTTCAAAAGCATTGTTTTGAAGAATTGGCAAACTTACCGGAAATGTATCCTTGAAGGCTGTAATGGTCAAGCTGCTATGATGAAATATAAAAGGGTGACTGGTGTACTAGTGGTGCTGAAAATAATTGGATGGAATCGATTGGTACTTGACAACTTTTTGAAGAAAATTCAAAAGTAATCCAATTTAGTGCTGAAGCCCACTTTGACCTTATTCAAAAATACGCCGGTCAGTTACGCATCTTGTTAAATGTACCGATGCTCAGGAGTTACGGAGGTTTTATGTTTGCATTTTCTCTAACTTAGGTAACGTTCCTTTCGTGCCATATACCCTACACTTAACATCGGGGGGGGGGTCTCACATTGGGAGGTACATGGTTTGGGTATGTGCTCATTTTCAGGCTATTTTCAGTTCCAGTGACCACGAATTTAGGACAATTTCAGTTCCAGAGACCCTACTTTTCATGTCCAAAGCCATATTCTACCAAATTTTCTTCGAAACGCATCGCAAAAAAAGCAGGAAATTGAGGGAAAACCGGCAGCTTATTTTCTGAAATTTTCGGAAGACCTAGTTCCGGAGACCCCATTTTTTGGCCTCAAATCAGCGGAGCCTCAATTTTCAAAATCATGGCGGCACATATCTACCCAAAATAAAGTTGAGACTCCCGGCACTTAACAGGATGGTTTAGGACCTTCGTCAGAATGACCTATAATTATCGGTGGTCTCTAAGGATTTCAGAACAGGGGATGTGGTGTAGGTGTGCCCCCTGCTCGATGCGTATAGTACTTATTTTATATGATTGATCAAATTCTTTCTTGCTTTATACTTTATGTTATTATAACCAAGGTAACGAGGGCTACCAATGCCCATAAGCCCCCGGGGTTGTCTATTGGTGGTCCTAGCACGTGATATATTTGTCATCCTGTATTTTCTTATTTGCTGAATAAAATTGAATTGAATTGAAAATTTAAAAAAAAAACCAGATCACCATATGTAGGTCAAAACTTGAATATAGTAACATCTGATGTGATACACTTAAAAATCGAATGAGAATTATCACGGCTTGGATAGAATACTACCTCTTGTTCTCAAATTGTGCTCAACAAAGAAGACATTTTTCCAGCAAGGCTACGACTGTAATCATATTATTTGTTTAAGAGTAACGCATGCTCGTTATAACAAGACTTTATTCAATTAATATGGACCACCAGCCTGGATTTTTGCATGCAAACAACATGTGTTTTCAAGATCTCTCTAATAATCTTTACAATGGAAACGTAACTGCTTTTTATTGCAGGGGATTGGTAACCTTCGTTCTAACTGCAAGCGTTTTGTGTGTGGTTCCTATATACGGACAACAAACAAACAGTAAGTCTACAATATTAGAATTAACTTGTATCCATAAACATTCAAAGTCAAAATCGAAATGCCTAAATATAACACGTCACTTTACAAACGGAATTTGGTTAACTTCTAGCATGTCGAGGGTAGTATATCTAGAGTAGCATGAAACAAACTGATAAACCAACTGTATTTATCCAAACTAAATTGGATCGGTAGAGGCTTTGCAGTTTATACAAATACAACAAATTAGCACAAACTTAATTCATATTGAGCAATCAAATTAATTAATCACATAAACAGTTATGTTTATAACATACAGATAAAAATCCAGTTTCAGTACTGGTGCTATAAATGTTAAAAATGATTAGGGAAGGTCATTTTCAGGCACGGATCCAGGGAGGGGGCGGAGGGAGCGCGCGCCTCCCGGTAATTCTGCAAATTCTTGCAAAATCAGCCCATTTTTGACAAGTTACAGTTAGTTACAGCCTTTCAGCCCCCCGTTAATTTTGACGTTTTTCAAATCCTGGATCCGCCCCTGATTTTTGCAAATGATTATTCCATTCTCTGCCACCATTCAATGATTCGAAATGGTACAACGTTGTTTTGGAGCATAGATATGAATGCAAATTTATGATCGCGCCATATTATTTCAGTGGATCGAGTGCTCGAGTAGGTACCCTTCGAATAAAAGTTTTTTTTTTTTTTTTTTTTTGCTTTTTAAACCAAAGGGCAATTTTGTCTTCAATTTTTTAAGTCTGTAATTAATTGTTATACAATTATCTTTCAAATAAGACATGATAATTGCATGGCTTCAACTTAGTTATCATTTTCTGACCAAATTTGTTAATGCCTATATACAGCACATATCATAGCCGCCATATTGGATTTTCCAGCAGAATTTCCATCAATTCCTTAGTTTTGCTGCTTTTTCCAACCAAGGGGCAATTTTTTCTTCAATTTCCAAAATTTCTAAGTAATCATTACACAATAATCTTTCAATTAAGACATATTAATTGCATGGCTTCGACTTAATTATCGTTTTCTGTCAATACTGATATAAGTGGCTGAACCGTCTATGTACACCAACGGCTGTGAATTAATCAGATAAAAAGTTATATTTATAACATACAGAAAAAAAATCCAGTTTCGTAGTTGGTGCTATAAATGTTAAAAATGATTAGGGTAGGTCATTTATGGCAAATGATTATTCCCACTTCCTATTCCACCATTCATAATTCGAATGCTACAACTTGTTTTGGAGCATAGATATGAATGCAAATTTATGATACGCATCTATTTCAGTGGATCGAGTGCTCGAGTAGGTACCCGTCGAATAAAGGTAAGAGTACTTATGCATTCGCTAAGTAGTGCAGAATTTGGCTGGGTCTTTAGCATAAATAGCATAAATTTGGTGTAGTGCGTGCGCGCTTGTTGTGCGTGCGTGTTTGGCGCGTGTGTGTTGTGCGCCGCGCGAGACTGTGTTTGGGTGTGTGGTTGTTGTGGTACTTGTATTACATAATTGCCAAGGACCCACACGAAAGAAATCTTTACGACCTCGAAAATATAGGCCATTTTGTGTGTGTGGAGGGGGTGTGATGTGTGGTGTGGTGCGGGTGGTGTGTGGTGTTGTTTTTATTAGTTATGTATGATTTAAATAATAAAACATTAAAAAAAAAAAAAAAAAAAAACAAAAAAAAAAAAAAAAAAAAAAAAAAAAAAAATAAAACCTTAGTTTAAAAGTGTTATTAGTGTTCCAATCAGTTTGAGACAGCACAATTCCAATTTTTAATCGAGGTTGGGAATTGAAATTTCCTATTTTAAAATTTAGGGATTATGAATTTTGTCTGATGTAACCAAAACATACATGGTTAATAATTAATAGACCTACAGTAATTGATTGACTACAGAATATCAAGGCTCCGATGCGAACTTTATTTCGGCTATTTATAAACAGAAATTTTAGAAAGGCCTTTCATCAAAGATGGATATTCAAGTGCATTTTGCCTTTGCTCAAGAGTCGTTGTTGTAAAACATATTTGGAAAATAATTACGATATTATCATAAATCAAGGAAAACGGAGTATAGTTATGCCACATTTATCTGACCGATATGTTCACGAACACAACCGAAAATTTAAAGTCAATAAGGAGGACTTTTTCGGAAAAATCACAACTTCCCCAAATTTTATTTTCGGACGTTACGTTGCACCATTACACTTAAAACAAGATATCTATTTTAAGGTCCCATACAAGTAGAAACCGTGCTTGCCAATATCACTTATCAAAGACACACTTCCAGGGCATAAAAGTCGATTCGCCATCGTTACCCGCCCGCATCGCTTTTTTGGAGACTCAAGTACCACGGCAATTTTGTAAATGCCAAATAATTCATTATTTTCAAAATATCGTCGTTTTCAACAGGTTTAGCAATTGGAAAACATATATTTTTGTTTGTACCAACATATTTTGACTAACTTTAAAGGCCAAGCGGGCCCTACCTGTCGTGAAAATATCTTCGGCGCATTTATTTCCATTTTGCAATAACGAAAAATGAAACAGTCCAACTCATCAACCAGGAATAAAAAGTAACGATAAACTTCCTGGTCCTAACCGGCCTGAAAATTTTTGCAGTCATGCTTCACAATTCTCTGTTAGCCATGCCGACGGTCTATAGGTCAAACCTCGGGGTATGCAACATTCTACAAAACCACCAGGTTCAAATGCAGAGTCAACCCAATGGGTAATGTATAGTTCACAGTAATTAGTTGTGGCGATCTAGGGATCGGTCATTATTTATGCCGGGGGGGAATGGAGGATTCACTTTTTTTTCGGCAAAAATTTTCGCGTCCCCCCCCCCCTCGCGTCCGTTTCAAACATTTCATCACTTCCCCCTTTGCGTCATGCGATTTTCCCATTTCAAAGTTCATGTTCCCCTCCCTCCTCGCGTGATGAAAATTTAACGTTCCCCCCTCTCTCTTACATCAATTTTTCATATTCCCCCCTCAAATCCTCCATTCCCCCCGGCGTAAAAAGACCCCTCCTTAGTACCCTTTTGACAGAGCGAAGAGTTGTATAGATGGTGGAGTTCCAGTATGCAGACCAAGTCCATGGAACGATTTGACTGGACGCAAATACCGGTGACGCGATCATATAATTTATTTTTCACATGGAAGTATATCACCAACACTTTGATTAAATTTTTGAGTTATACGGTCCGCTTTGGAAGTAGAAGCAAAAATGTGCACTGAATCGGCCCATAGAAGTGGTATAACATAAATGAAACATTTCATGAGCTAAAATGTATTACTGGGGTAATGAGAAAATATGAACTTTCTTCTGATATTAGATTGATGGAGTAAGGTGTGGACGAGGTTGTCGATCGGGTAAGTTTAGGCTATCGGTGCTATGTTACACGATTCGTCATGTATTATAATGCATCTGGCCACGCTTTTACCATTGTATATTTTACCTAGGCCGCTGCATTATACGGGGTGTGGGTCCAATTAGTGACCCCATGTCCACTAGTGCCCTGGATGATGGTTGGGTGGCTTCTATAGTGATATACTCCGATCATGCCAATGTTGGAAATAACGATGCCTCCCTCACCATTCGTTTTTAACGGCCGGTTGTTATCGCGTACTACAGGTTAGTCAGAAACAAGTACAACCAATAAGATTTTTTAGAAGAAACTTAACGGACTCTACCAAATTACTTCCTGTGTTCGATATCCCTGTTTATCAGCTTTCACCATAATTTTTAAATTTTTAAAATCGATCACGCCTTTCAAAGGCTACAGTATTTTTATAGAGGTATCCATTTTCTGCCCGAACATTGGTCACTGTGACTGCACCCATGTGACTTCATTACGCGCAGCGTGCGGGCTTCGAAATAAATTAACCGGTTGATATCTTTGCCGCCGTATTCAAATGCTCCACAGGACATGTGTTGAATGATAATGCAGAATACTTAAGATTTAATGATTACAGCATATTTTTTTAAAATGGAATATTTTATGCTGTAATCTTTTTCCATCCCAACACATGTAAACTTTGGAAGTTCTTTACTAAGTGGAAATCAAAAGAATGAACAGAAAGATGCCGCATATTGTTGCTTCAATGTCCGAAAAATTGAATTTAGATATATTTTGATATTTTGAATACGGTTTTCATTTTACAGTCTTACCCAACGATTTAACCATTCATTTGGGGAGGGAGGGACCAGGCGATTTGGAACCATTAACTTTTTTTTTTTTTTTTTTTGGGCATCACTAAAACACATTTTGCAAAGGTGACCACGGTAATTTGTCAATACTAAATTTATGGTTTTCATGATAATAATTGGCGTCACAGGATGGGGCAAAGATTTTGAGTGGTGGATTCCAACCCTATACATTCCCTACCCCACGCTCTCACCACAAGGCTGGTTACGTCACTGGTGTTCTCTAAAATTTATTCCCAAATGTGAATTAAGGGAGGATATGATGAACTCCCCAAAGCTGAACACGTAAAATAAAGAGTCCCCTTTGGTTACTTAAGTGTAACCTTGTTAGGTTCTTTACATCGGGTGCTTTTACTTCCGCAACTGTAACTGTTGAACGCGTTAATCAATTTCAATGCCGTTAATTTTTATATGCGAGCTAACAAAACAAGGAATAGACTACAAGAAGAAAAAAATATGAATAGCACAGAGGGTTCCCATGAAAAAATCGCTCAATTGGTTGTACGTTTTTTTGACTCACCCTGTTATGGCAGATAATGCACCTTCTCTCTTGTATCTGGTACTTTAACATGAATTACTACAAATGCTATGGGATTGTCTGTCTGTAATTGGTTAAATTGATTATATCAATGATTTGATGTCAATGAAAAATATTGAATATTCTTTATGAATATCCATCCACAGTTACTATATTTATTTTGTATTCTGGGATTGTTTCACACCCTTAACACACAATATTTAATCTTGCATATTGGTAATTATGTGGTTTTGACTTGCTATAGATTGTGTACAATCACGCTTAATAAAGGATCGGATCGGTATTTACGCCGAGGAAGTGGGAAATATAAAAGGGCCAGGCTGAAGGGGACATGTCATTTTTTTTAAAATGTTTTCAAATAAAAATGATATTTTAAATGCAGCTAACTTGATAACCAAGGGACGAAATTTGTGTACACGGGGCGGAAAATGTGGTCGTAACAGAGGTCACTTGTCAGAGTGGGCAAATTCCCGGTTTGTGTCGCCTTGATCAAGGCTGTCTGCAAAGAACCTACAAACTGCTATGTATTTTTTCACACTGTATTGGTATTAAAAATGAATTTTCTTTATCAGTTTTTGAACATGTGTTTTCAGATTTTGAAATCCGTGCTTTATCATTGGAGGGCCTACACCCTGTTTAGCGAAGATAAAAAACCAATAAAGGTTATTCAGTCACTAGTGTCGGTTTGGCACACTGAATCCCAGGAGCTAGCTAGGTGCGGGGTGGGCAAACAACTAGCTTTTTTTTCAAAACGAGTGGATTCTTAGGCCTTTTTGGTTTTCTGAAACCAATCAGGAAAGCTTTTGGCCTAAGATGAAATTTAGGTTGGTATTACTGACTTTGTAACATGAATCATAGGGATTCTCCTATATCAGACAAACCGTAAAAAGTAACTATCTTAGGCCATTGATTTGGGCTTAGAAAATTCCTCAAAGGTGCATTATACATAAAATTAACTTTTTTTCAAGAAAAACCAAACAAAGGTCATATCAATGGCAGAAAACATATGTTTGACCAAAAAGTAGTTTCAGTGAGGCAGGGGCGACTACATAGAATACCAAAAAACAATGACCCAGAATCTGATGGGTTAATGGATGTTGAAAGACAGTTGTAGTGTTTGTAAGGTCAAGCCTTTTACACCATGTTCAAACTTCCAATACTTTATGATTTGTGCTAGTGAAGAGCAGTGTACTGGGTATAGGTCAGTCTGTATAAACCTGTTACATAAACATGCCAGTGCCATTGCAGTGTGTTGTTTTTTTAATTCCAAACGGTTCATCTATTGTTAACAGAAAAAGGACAGAAGGCAACATCTTGTAAGTAAAAAGAGTTGTTTAAGGCTATAACCAATTCAGACCATTAGGTGAAAGTGATTGCAGTGCCTCATGAGTGACTCTAACTCCTCTGCAAGGTGAAGAAATTTCTCTTATTTTAGCAATCATGACTTTGATTCGTGGAAAATTAGGTTTTATGAATGGGAAAGAGACTTATGCTTATGTGTTAGTAATATAAATGTCAATGGTGTCGTGTCAGATTTTGGCATGTGATTAATTTAACCTCCCAAATCCCATTGACTTCATGCACAAAACTTAAGTAATTTACCAACTAAAACTTCTTTAGGCCAAAAAGCTCTCCGAATTTGTTTTCAGCAACTAAAAATGTGGCTCCCAAGAATCCACTCGTTTTGAAAGACATTAGAAACCCAAGTACCCAATTATGCCCAACCCTACTACTAGTCTAGGTTAACGGATGAAGTTTGCGTAAATGCTAATGCAACGCAAAACGTGTCTATTACGCATGAATATCTTGTTTTATGAGTTTTATTGAAATAGTTCTGTTTACACCAGATAACGGGCCGCTGATTGGGCTTAAGCATTTCAGGTACGGGCAAGATAGGTCCATTAAATCCCGTAAAAGCCATTTTTGGACACTTTTCAAAATCGCGGCGGCACCGGGCCTTGTGTTTAGTGAGAAATGCTCATAGATCTAAAAGCCAATCACGCTACCTCCTTTTTGAATGTAATGGTTCGGGTGGTAGTCATTTTCAGTTGAAAAACGTAAGGGATATACGCAAAAAGCTTTACAAAACCATCAACAATTTTGAAAAATTCTTGAGGGTGCACTCTTGTTTCAAATGTGCCACTGTCTCTTTAAGAAAAGCTAAAAGAGATTATGTTTAACCATCGAAGTAGTAGGAAGAGTACCACCGGAGAGCTTTTACGGTAATTATACGTTATATCGTTCACAAAGGCGTTCTTTTGTTTGTGTTCTATATTCTCAATTCTCACGGTCAGAAAAAGGGTTTGTCTCAGATTCCGCTACCATAGTGTACACAAAACTTGCTGCATTTAAAAGGTTCAAGAGATTTGTAGATTTCATTTAAAAAATGCGTCAAGAAAAAAATATTTTTGAAAAACACGTCGTCTATGCAATAAAAAAAAACGGGTTATAGCAGCATAGGTTTTTGGGCTTAGCGCATAGCGCAAAAGGTTTTCCCGACCTTTGGGGGTCGCGGACCTTGAGAGGGAGGGTCGCGAAGTTAATTTAAATGAAAGGGACAGTAGTGTCCAAAGGCAGGAACATAATTGGAAAAATAATAATAGGTAACTATGTTCAAGAAAGCCAAAGTTTCTTTTGCAGTGATAATATGTTGAATTTGTATTGATTAGTAAACTTTCCGCGCGCCTGTTCAAGACTAAAATTGAACGCGATTGTAAGAAAATAGTGGTATTTTTGCGCACTTCGTGCGCACACTTGTTTTAGGAATGTAGAGGCACCATCCCATTGAGAACTGCCACAACTGAATTTTTTTTGCAGGATTGACCTTGCTTCCCTGTCATCAGTAGATTTCAGAGATGCCAGTTTCAGTAAGAATAAATGCGACCTGGTTGGGGGCTTCTTGAATTGAAAAATGGGCTTGCCACTGACGTACTTCCCACATAAGTTTCAATGTGCCTGGATGTTAAGTTTCTTTTGAGAATATTATTGTGAGTAATGGGGGTCGCGCAAGTTAAGTACAAGAAATGGGATCTCGAGACAAAAGGTTGGAAACGGCTGGCATAGAGATTTAGGGTTGTGAACTAAAGGAAACTGAGACAAACTCTTTCTTTTTTGGCCTAAAGTCCTGTAACGCCAATACAGCCCCTTTGCCTGGTATCAGTTACTGTTTTAAGGACGGTATTATTACAGAAGCATTTGAGATGTTATCGACCGAGCATAGTTTTGAATGGCTCCGATCACAAACCTAAACTTATTAAATTGTTTCAAGTGGGCTATATTCAAGTCAAGTTTATTCTATGAACGATTATCATTCCATGCAGTTCATGTGGAGGCATTTATGATGTGGTTGTTTGGAGAGAAAAGTAGTCACTATAAACAACTTCAACAATTATCCCTCTACTATCCCGCCAACTAGAATGCACGGGGAATCTGCACGCAAAAACAAGGAAGTTTTGTACTCCATTACCTCATTTTGACCTTGACACATGAACACGACAGGTTCGTAGTAGGGAAAGGGGCCATTATCTTAGGGAGGAGGAAGGTTCTTATCAGATGCCTCCGTAGGCTACAAGCTATGTTACCTTAAGTAAAGAAGCAGCAGTTGTATGGACAATGTTCAAATCTAACGTTGGTACCTTGCCACGCAGCGGGTTCAAGTGGACATTGAACGAAGTCCTCAAAAAGGTAGTTGTCATAGAAATCAAAGAATATGTAAGAAAATAGAAAATTACTAGAGAGTTACTCGTTTACTTTAAATGCCTAATAGTCATAAATACTTAAGCCTACCTAATATGAAAGAGGCGATCGCTGTTTTAAATCTTGTTAAAGTGAACTTGAAAAGTACAGAGCTGAAAAGTGTACTTGTAGAGAATCTGTCAAAAGATTAGGAAAGAAATTGAAAAAGTTACAAAGTATAGTGTATCTTTAATTTGAAACTTCAAGTTAGGCCAAAAAAAAAACAAGTTTGTCTCAGAAGAAATGTGAAATTTTTTTTTTTAATTTCGCGTTTTTTTTTTTATAGAAAAATGATAGCGAAATGCGTTTTTCTTTGTTAATTGGCATTTGTGGCCCACTTTTTTCAATTTGTCGGCCGTTCGCGGCAAAAATGGCCCAGTTTTTTCTTAAATTAAAGTGAGTAATACCCTAAAAAAAAAAATTATGCGGTCTAAAAACAATTTTTTAAATATTAATTGCGCGCGCATCTTATGAGACAAACTTGTTTGTTTTTCGTGGCCCTACCAGGCTACATAAAATATGATAGTTGATTTTATTGTATCTTGGAGTGGCTTCAAAATCAACCTCCGGTTGCTCGCCGGTTCTATCACGAACCCCGACAGCACCCGGTCCCACTCAGAACAGGTTTCCTATAGACTAACAATGAACGCGGTTAGAAAAAAAACCGTTCAAAGCGCGGCTGATTTTGAAACCTCCCCTAGATTGATCAACATACATACAAACTAAAGTAGCCAAACTAATGCGGGTTTGCCACAGTCCCTTGTACAGAAGCGGCTAGGTCCTGTAAGACTGGAGATCTATGATTGGAGGCATATTAATGTGCAGTTCATCCAGGGCGGTCTTGACAGGACAGAGAATTGTACGTAAGTACCTAAACAATAACATTTATATACAAATAATTATAAAATAATAATAAAATAAACCATAGACGATTAAAAGAAGAAAAACAAGAAAGACTATTTAAACGAAATACGTTATAAATTCCAGTAAAGATTTTGAGAATCCATGTTTTCCAAACTCTGATTCAACAAGAACAATCGGCTAGAAGGTTAGAGAGTAAGGTACAGATGAGTAGATCAGTAGATCAGAAGATAGATCAGATCAGTAAATCAGAAATATTTACAATTGATTAACGCAGAGGAACATTCAAATAAATTAACATGAATTTGAATTCAATTTTATATATAGTATAGATGATTTTATTGTATGCATGTGCCACCTGCAGAGACCTTGCAGTGATATTGAATAGCGTGCAACTCTGCGTCTCGGATGTGTCGACAGCAACACAAAAAGTCGTGGTATGCGATGGGTAAAGTCGATGGTTTGGATGGCTCGGATGAGTGGGATGCTGTGAGTATAATTATAACAATGTTGGGAGCATATTTCAATTACTCGCGTCCAGATTTTATTAGAAAATTAGTTTATGCACCACGTATCATATTTAACCGGAATTTAATTTACCACATGTGGTTGCAGTATGGATTCAGCGTTTCGCCTATACCCCCCCCCCGCAATACGGTTTTGGGTCGAGACCCGTTGTCGTCAATGTGTTGTACAACTTGGGCACGGCACTTTCCCTCGCTATGCCTTCTCTCCACTCAGGAGTATAAAGGGTACCTGCATTATGATGGGATGATAACAGACTCGCTGTGTGGGAGGGTGGCGAACCCCACAGCAACATGTATATGATGGAGTCCTGGCCCAAACGCCAGAGACAGAGAGACGGACACTCCGCCTGCGGGCGAACCATTTACATTAAAAATTCTTGATTCGGATTTTGCCAACGAAAGTTATTCACATGCGCTGGTGGACGACGAGTACGCATGTGGCATAAATGGCTGTGTGATAAATGATGCCGGCGGTAGTTTGTTTAACCATCACCATTTCTGGTATAAAGTTGATCATAAAAATAGAAAAGGCACTAAAGAAAGATAAGAGAAAACAAAAGAGACATCATATTCAACAACAATTAAAAGACAATAATAAGCATAAGGTCCCAAATGCTAACTCTTTCGAAAGTTGTCCGTAGTCTAGAAGGATTAAATTACTCTCGAGATGTATGTTACAACAATAAATTTGGTCTATTTTTTGGTATATGATTTTGCGTTCTAATTTGCATTTTATCGATATTTTATTCAGATCTTGCTGGGGATGAGATATCTAACACTCACAAGCATTGGTCCTATTTATCTGACGTCACCAAGTATCCCACAAATATCCGTCCAATAGAGACCTGAATTTCGATTATCACAAGATGAAATACCTCGGCACATTGTCGGGCCATCATTGATCTTGAGACAGAGTTTTGGGACCATACCGAAGATGGGGCCATGGATACAACATCACTGTGATACAAAAGATGTCCGGTTGTTCTCTGGTATTTCCAAACACTATTGAAATGAATGCCGAAATGGTGATGTGGGTTAGATTCTTGTCCAATCAGCCGTACCTTTCGTGGATTTTGACTAGAAATAGAAAGCAAGACCGAACGGTACGCTTCGGTTCAGGTCGCTTACGCAGTATTTATTTGGGAGGTGTGGATCTGGGAAAATTTACTTCTGTGCGCTTTCGCGAACAATGGGTGTATCGAAGATGGATAGTTTATTAATCAAGGTGTTAATTTTAGCCATTTGGTACACAGATATTTTAAGAATCATTCAGGCATTAAAAAATGACTTTTTAGAGGCCAATATTTCACACCAGAACCCTGCAACCCACTACGTAGATGCCTACTTTTACAATTAACAAGGAGTAATCTTGTCAATCTCAGTTAGAGTTCGTAGACGATTATGTGGGTAAACGATAGTTACTAGAACAAAAGGATTTAAACTTATAAATCTTTTAAATCACGATTCATAACAAAGATCTCAGACTTTGCGTCAAGATAGATATAGATAGAAATAATATAAGGCTAATTTTCAAAAGAATAGTGCTGTAAATATTAAAAACGTTAGAGGGCAAGAAAGAAAAGTTCGATGTGATCATTTCGATCAATGAAAAAAATCCTCGAAGTGGGGGTTTGGAAACGGCCAACCCAGCAGGTTATTATAGGGCGAGGTAGGAGACTCCAAAAATATTGGAGGAACATTGTACATTGTCTTTGGGAAAGCTCTAGTGGTTGGCCCACACATAGGTGCACCAAATACTACTCCTTTGCAAAATCACCATCCAGAGGGATTTCAGTTTAGGACACAAAGACATTGAACGACAACATTCTGTAGGAATGGATGCAAGCTTATTGTCCTGTTCAAAAATAGCGTACTTAAATGTTGAAGTTGTTTGGGTTAACTGCTTTCTCCTTATTTGAATAAAAATAGTCCTTGATTTTGTCTAACATTTCTAAATAAGAACCGAGCGAGCCATATTTATGACAGCTTTTCACAAATATTACAACTGAGTCTGTCTGTTGACATATTCTTTTACAAAACACTTCAGAAGGCATGGGACTATTCTTAGGAACATTGTAACTGTTTCATGCTGATGTTCAACACCTGGAATTGATGTTAAAGGTTGGGACGTTTGAACTAAATTGAAAAGCATAGAGGCTTTTCAAAGTGTGAAATCAATATTTAGAATACGCGCAGAAGAGCCTTAGAAATGTTATCAGATTACTTCATACTCTTTTTGCGAATAGAATATAAATTAGTTAATAAGCGTTAAGCGTTGATTAAGTCCTAAATTCTGTCAACAGTGGAATGCTTACCGGAAGAGTTTCTTTGTCAAGATGGATATGGTTGCCTGGATCCCAGCCTAGTTTGCAGCGTGTACATGGAATGTGCCGACGCATCCGACGAGAACCATTGTGGTATGTTTTTAGTAGTTTAATCATGTTTCCTTTTAAAAGCTTCGTAAATCAGTGGGTAGTGTAATTAAAGGGGCACTGGCACATTTGGCATACAGGGCGCCTCAATTTGTGTCAAAACTGAGGTTTTTGTGCATTTGTATTGCTTTCGCATTATTAACCCTCGCCTAATGCTAAAATGAATAAGCCTATTAGAATTTCTTTGTGTCTAAATCAAGTAATTTGGTAATAAAGCCACTCCGGAGTGGTTGTATTCCAATGACTGACACAAAAAAAACGCATCAAAATTACGTACACCTCCATTTAAAAGCCTTCAGACTTATTCATGATCTTGTTTAGTTATGTTATCATTGCTTAAAGGTTCTCAATTTACAAATGATATGTAAATTTAATTATTAAAACGAAGATCTTTTGACAAAAAAAAGGAGAAGAAAAACACTGGAAATGATCAACTGACTTCAACTTGACACTAGGGCCCTTCTAGGTGGCTATTATAATATTCCATGCTGTAAAACTGTAATGTAATTGGTGTCCAATGCAAGTCCCAGTCTACCCACTGGGTAGCCATGCCATGGGATAGTGTAAAGATTGAATGTGGTCTTTATTATGCGTTCGATATTGCTACCTGGGGACAATGTAATTTGCTCTTATTGGTCAAACACTGACACGTTATTATAATACAAATTAAATTTATTTAGAATTTATCTCGAGTTTGGTTGAGAGTTATCTTTCAAATAAAATGGGGGGCGAGATACGTTAAGAGCTTATCTTTAAAATGAAACGAGAGGAGTCATTTTAGGCCTAAAGTCGTAAAGGATGTGCTGAAAGAATAGTGTCAAACGGTTGCCCGCTTTCAGTAAAATATGCCTAGTCAATGAACGCACAAATCACTGCATTGTCAGTTTTTATAACTTGTTCAATTGTTTCGCAGAATTCTGCACCAATCATACCGAAATCCTTTCCAAAGGGGACGTAATCGATATCAGCTCAGCATACTTTCCACTTTACTATCCTAAAATGTTGAATTGTATATGGTACATCACAAGTGGCGAGACAAACGGATATATTTTCTTTACATGTTTTGGAGTAAGTGTAATTCCATTCGTGGATTTCTTCACAATTGGTGTCGGAAATGAAGTCACACTGGAGTCACGTGTTCTTCATCTGACGGGCACAGGACATCCTCGTACAGCATCTGTGCATAACTCGTCGGTCTGGATCCATTTTACAACAGAAGATTTTAATTACAATCCTTTCAGCGGATTTAAAATGGAACTTCAATGGCGAGAACAATTCAGTAAGTGATATTTTGGTAAAACAACAAACATTTATTTTTACCAAACAGCTAACTTACTTTACAAATTATTAAATAAATTATTTGCATCCACATCTCTTTGTTAATATGGTTTTATTTGAAGCAAACATTACAGAAACCAAAACCATTTCTAGCATACCGATGTGAATAGCACTCCTCCTGAGACTAGTTTTCTTTCCGCTCATTCGTCATAGAGATCTACAATTTTAAGCGAAATGATTTTCTTGTTTTTGGAAAAGAATGCACTCTGGTGTTTGGAATTTACAGCCCATTTCTCTTTCTTGAGTAGTGTTCATCTAACTCAAATAATTATTATTAAAGGGGCATTTCGTGATCCACAACCTCGTCCCCCAACTAACCTCAAAATATTTTAGATTTTTATATCATCTGAACCATTGGTCTAAGTATAGTATGTGTGCCTAATCTTACATGCAGGTTCGATTTACTATAGAAGAAATTTACTCTAGAAGTAATTTTGTATTTTCTGTCCGTAAACGGACAGAAATTACTACAAGTGGCCTATGAGGCAGCGTGGTATGAACATTCGCGCATAACATCAAAACGAACCAGAATCACCTGGAAATATGGAAATAACCATTTCATGAGGGCATCTAGTGAATCATAAGCAAAAATGAAGGTACTAGGATCATGAAATGCACCTTTAAAACAAGTCGGTCGGTATAGCGCCTCGCACAATGGTCTTTTCCCTGTGCGATTCATCGCTGTTTAGAGCCTTAATGTGACCTATGACCTTTTCTGTTGGAACTGGTTTCTGTTCTTTACATTAAAATACGGTTCAACCTCCGTGACCTCCCAGTCAGCTGACGGTTGAATTGTGAAGTCGCCTCTAAATGTCAAGGGTTATTAGGAACCTGATACAGTTTGATATTGAATGTTTATGTGCTTGTCCAGAACACTATCCCTAACTACATGCTTAATGCGCCAATACACGTTGAATATTCATACAGCACCATGTGAAGAAGATGACTTTATTTGTTCTTCTGGGTTTGGCTGCCTAGATCAATCATTCGTGTGTGATAGCTTGCCGCAGTGTTTGGATAGTTCAGATGAAAATGGCTGCAGTAAGTACAAGACAAATCATAAGAGAGATTGTCATTGTTTTTTATGCAAAGAAGATGATGTAAGTTATTGGGTTGAGAATTCACTGCCTTTTAATTGTAAATTTTTCCTGGCAATTAGGTTCAGGGGCTCACTCGTGCAGGTAATTCCTGAAGGTATTAACATTAAATTTTTCTATTCAAATTTGTAGCTTGATTTACATCTGGTCGGCAGGCGATCTCATTGAAGACCACACTACTAATGCATTTCTTTGCAGATAGCAATAAACCAGTTTGTCTAGTTCAAAACCCACCGGGTGCCGCTTTGGCGCCCTTGGGTAATTAGAGTTACTGAGGTCACAAGGGGATTAAATTTCTACAAATAAACAATATCTATACAATAACATTGCATTAGTACTTACTTTAACGCTTCTATTCAAGATCTATCAGACTATTTATTTCAAGAGGGCTTTTAAACAATTGGACATCAGAGGGGTATGAATGTCAAACAGTAATAACACATTTTAAGGAGTACCCCCAATTAACTGGAAAACCGACACTTACCCGTCTTCTTATTTTAGATCTTTGTGGTGATGAACATGTTGTAGTTGGTCCAGGTGACAGTGCAGTCGACGTATCATCCCCGTTTTATCCGGAACAATTCTCACTGACACTGGACTGCTCGTGGCAGGTATCTTCAACTGCACATGGTAATATCATGATTGACTTTCGAGATCTGAATACTGGCCAATACCACGATGAATTGTATATTGGAGAAAAAATGCAACAATATTGTACGATGTAGATGGCCAACTTGAGTCTCGTCTACTGCTTGAATCACTCCAATCGTTCAAGCTTCTTATGTTCACGGGGACGCTCTATCCAAAGTCTTTACTTCTTAAACGTAGGGAACTGAAACTCGGTTGGGACGCTTCCATTTGGACGGCAGGAGGAAGAGGATTTTGGATTCAAATTTCGTGGACAATTGCAAACAGTATGTTGTAATAAAATGTTGTCATTTATAGAGAGTTGTCTTTCGCATTTTTTGTGGGTCAAGCTTTCTTATACTCGTGTGTATATCTTTGAACGTAACGTCAAAGCTTTAGGTAGAACTTTCGGCACTCAGCGTTAACTAATCAATCGATAACGGAAATAGGACGTGTTGTCAGCACCATTTTTATGTAATTTAATAAATATAACAGCTTCGTTTCATCAGATGAGAATTAACGATTTATAATTAACCCTCTTCAGAAGGACCTATGTTATTTACATTTGTGATAAATCGTGAACGTTTCTTACCGCTAAAAACTCAACAAACTTTGGTATCGTAATAACTAACAATTAAGTACACATTTAAAGGGATTAGCAGCGGTTTGCTAATCCGAAACATCGAAAAAATCATCAAAATTCATATTTTTATATTTTTTTACTGGCATGGATATGCGAACATAACCTGCAAGCGGTTGGCTTGAAATCCGTGTATTAAAGACAAGGCAGTACTTTTTATCTGATTCTGTAATTTAGATACGTGCGTATCACAATTCCGACTTGAGATCAAGAAAGCCTTTCCCGGTGAATATCACAGATTTTCAGCGTGACATTGTGCACCATGATCAATACAGTTTGACCTCAAACACAAACATTATTGACCTTTGTTTATTCTGTACTGGTGTAAACCGCAATCAGCTGTTTATTGTAGATTTTGAGACGCCGTCGATGTAAGTCTATTTGCGAGTGACGGTATGACAAATTTCCTCAAATGTTTCATTTTTTTCACTATTTGGTGGCTTGTTTCTACATCAAAGCAGTTATATGGAATTGTACACACTTATCCCTGATTTATAAGTTTAAAAATACATTTCCACATTTTTTTTCGATTCTCTCGCATTATCGCTGCTAATCCCTTTAATGTTAATGGTTAGAAATTAAACCTTTGAAACCTATGAAATACCTATATATAATTCCTTAACATCGACGTTTAAGTGTGTGTTCTCATTACGTTAAGCGTCCTGTGAAATTGGAGACTTCCAGTGTTCTTTTGGCCTCGGTTTGATGTGCCTTCATCCTCATCAAAAATGCGATGGACGACCACTTTGTCCCCAAAATCTTGATGAGGAAAATTGCGGTAGGTTGTGTTTGTTTTTTTATATCTTACAATAATTTCGTAAATGAAAACGATTTATATACTAAAATTTAGCTTAATCAAATATGTATAAAAAAATCAAGCACAAAGATTACCACTACGAAACTAACCATTTTTCTTCACATACATCTATTCAGGAAAGTGTGGCCCAAGAAATTATTACGTGGGAGATTTAGGTGGCCTCTTTAATCTGTCGTCACCAGATTTTCCTTCTAATTATCCCCCGAACATGGATTGCATGTGGACGATCATTGGCGATGAAAATACGGTAGTAGCAGTCTACGTCACCAATTTCCATTTGGAAAGGGGTTTTGATTTTCTGACGATAAGTACTGATGATGGCCGTATTGGCAGCCTTACAGGGAACATTAAATTACGCTCATTTGCATCGTCTGCTAACAAGATGATCTTATCCTTTCAGACAGACAATACTGGTAACTTAAACGGATTCAATCTTGAGATCCAACAACTTCATCCAAGTAGTATTGCTGGTAAGTAGGTATGTTTATCAGTGCATGTTGGGTGAATAGAGCTTAAAACATAACATGAAAGAGCTTAGCATAACATAAAAGTTTAGAGGTATAGTCTGATTGTTTTGATTATATATGAACATAATGTTAAATTATTAAATTGGCCACAATTTGAAAGCATTAAATGCATTATGTTTGATAATTGTTATAACATCTTCATCGATATTGATGAACGCACTGCCGCTTTGTGGAGGGAA